>JACDOX010000075.1:891661-1021945 GCA_014549065.1 Cardinalis cardinalis
TCCTTCCTTCCCTCCTTCCTTCCTTCCCTCCTTCCCTCCTTCCTTCCCTTCCTTCCTTTTTCTTCCTTTTCTTTCTTTTCTTTCTTCTTTCCTCCCTTTCTCTCTCTCTTTCTTCTTTCTTTTTTTTTTTTTTAAGCCAGTTTTGGTTTTACCACTACAGAGTCTCAGTCAAAGCAGTTTTGAAAACCAAATATGTCATGTAAGTGAACAAAAAATCAATTGCACACAAAATTCTGGGAAACCCATTCTCCAGGAAACATACATCTATATTTTATCTTCTTGACTTCAATTATCAGCTTTGCCAGCTTCTGCTAGAGACACTTTCCTGGCTCTTCAACCCATTCCTCATCAATCCTTGATGCTCTCTATTTTAAATGACTGTGTAGCTCCTCTCCCTACTACTTTTCAGCTGATACTACCCACTTAGATTTTGACACCCAATTTCATCCTTAGTTTTATTTTGCTTATGAAGTGTTGTCACTGATTTTGATAGCAAAATACTGTGATTATTTCAATATGTATTGAATAGGTAACAATCTGCCCCATCAGAAGTAAGACAGCTTCAGTGCAGCAAAGATATTGTTGCCTTACTGATTAAATTGCTGTGTTCAAAACCTGTGTGTAAAAGCARCTTCTTGTCCACATGTGAACAAAAGGTGGATTTCAGCAAATTCTATTCCTCTTGAGCTCTGCTTTATGATTTTAATGCCATTTATTAATGTAKCAAAAGTGTAATTCTTCACCCAGTATTGAAGACAGCTGTAGGAAAACCAGTATCATTTACACCTTCCAGTTTATTTAACTGAACTGGTTCACCTGAGAACACGATTGTGACAATTGCAAGGGAATAAAAGCCTAAATCCTTTGTGGAATAGGACCTCAAGTGGTGTAAAACACGCCACTGTGCCTCCCTTGTCTACAATAGACTTGCAAAGACTGGCATCTGCACATGTTCTGTTTTGTTGCTCATGTGGATGGTGAAATGTCTTGGGAGGAAAAAACAAGTTACCAGTTGAACTGCACAAATGTGCTACTGGGCAAGAGCTGGGGACTGTGGTGAAGCTGGAAATATTTTAAAATGTCACTTCACTGTTGTTTTATTAAAAGGTCATCAGGCATATTAAATAACAGGTGATTTCTAAAGGCAGTATGTGGAGATGAAAGGGATACTGGACATGGAACGTGCACACCTAAGTGTTATCTTATTTCCCTAGGTGGACCCATTAAAATATTTCTGAGATGAGTATTCTCCCTAGGTTTTTATCATCATTTGCCCAGCTTAATTAAGCTTTTTAAGGTCAATAAGTGGCTTTCTTGGCATGCTTAGGAAAGCCCTGATGGCACCCCTGTCAGAGTAGTAGATCTGCATCTTTTCAAGCCAGCAACCCAGGTTTCTACAATGGGTAGACAAAAGCTTCTCAACTGTTCAGAGGCTGATGGTGATCTTAAAAAGTGACTGCCTGAACTACCTTCTTGTTTCATTTTTATGTAATGAGTTTCTGATTTTAATTTAGCAGAAACATAAAATTCAGCTGACAGTCCACATCTAAGACCTTTGACACTGATGCTTTCTTTATCTCCCTCAGTTTTGGAGTTGTTCATTTCCTCCTCAGAATTACAAGCCCTCCTTACAGAAGGGGTCTTGGAAAAGGCAATAAGTGTTATCAAAGATTTACCTGAAGAATAATATACTATACTGGCCTCAATTAGACAATAGGCATGAGTCTAGTTCTCTTCACAAGAAGCATTTCTTCCACCCCTTACTTATAAGCAGGGACAAAATTGCTGTTTCATCTCCCTCGTGGAATCTGTGATATATAAGGCACCTCAAAGGAAATTTACATCAGCCTGTTATGACTTTATACCTCCCCCATCAAATAGTGGCCTTGAGCATGGAACAGAGACCTGAGGGAAATATGACAGAGAAGGAAGAGAGCCAAGCAATTAATAATATTTATAATACTTCCTACATGCAATAACCTATGATAAGGTTAGTTCCTTTTTTTTCCCTTCGCTATTTCTCTGCATAAAAGTTTCTGCATGAAGTCAGTACAAGTGTGTGTATGAAAAAGCATGAAAAAGACTTGTTTCAGGCTCTGTGTGTGCATGTGTGTGTTCTGATTTTAGTAGAAGTTTAGGTGTTTCTGGAGTATAGGAAGAAGTAGAATCAATTTAATTTATACTGTACACTATGGGTACCCAAGGAATCCTTGTGCTTAGTGTTATCTAGGTCGTGCACAGCTAAAAGTACACAACACAAAACTTGGGTATTTTGCTGGGATGAGATCACTTTGCTTAAATAAGCTCAAAGAATTGAGAGATGTAATTACTCTGAAATMTATGCATGACAAAAAGAACTGTGTGAAAAAATATTTTGTGTGTTCACTGAGGGGTAATTTGCTCAGGTGCAATTAATGAGATACCAGACCATCCCACACATAATACTGAAGGAAAGAGATGGTAGAAAAAATAAGAGGGATCACAAGAGTGTATTGCTTTGGTTGATATGAGTTAAGGAAGATGCTACTCAGCATAGCAGGGCCAGAGGCTGGCTTAGAGGACAGAGCTGCTGATGGAAAAAGTCAACATGTCAAGTTACACTCCTAAGTGGAGCTGATTTTATGGTGGGCTTTTCACGCAGGTGACATTACCTAGTTTTTAATTACTGCAGACAGAACGTCTTAACATAGATTCACTGGAGGACATATCAGTTGTCATTTTGTTGGTTCCAGTAAGTGCTCCGAGGTCCCAGTTGTTACTGTCTGTGAAACATGCTTTGTAAATCTTATCCTATGTGAATATCCTTGGCTATTGATTCTTCTGTGAACTTGGCAGTCTTGTCAATAAAGGGGAAAAAAAAAAAGCATTAAAGGAAAATCAGTGTCCTTGCCTTACGCAGTAACCTGAACAGTTCTTGGGAAAGAGTCCAGTACGGGCACAGTAGCATGGTTAATTAAAGCAGTAACATCATTAGTATACTAATTTGGGAGTGTGTGGATGTTGGGTCTGTGTATTTCAGGGACACAGTGTAATTGTTGCCCTTCTGTTCTTGGTTTATAGTTTTCTGGAATTACATGCAAGCTGAGGTAAAAGTAGAATTGCTAAACCAGTCAACCAATACCTGAATTAAAAGACATAATTTTAGGGAAGGCTTTTTAGTGCCAGAAAGAGCACAATATTATCAGGTTATTTGGGCACTAGAAACCTGAGGAAGCTGTTCTGAGATGGCTAGTGCATGGGTCTGGACTTCTGCCAAGGAGCCATGGGGATCCATAACAACACAAAGGATTTTGGAAACTCCTTGTTCTCCTGGACCCATATACCCAGATTATTGTGTGGGGATCAGGTTTATCTCCAGTCTGGCTCTGCACCCTGGTTTATTACCTTACACTATAACTCCAGCAGGGCAGTGCCACGCTCTTGTCTGTTGCARACTGGGAATGTTTTGCAGAAAAAAAAGATTTTTATTTCCCCCCCCACCTTCATTCAGATTTCATTAGTTAATTGGATGCACAAGGTACTGCAYAGAGCTACAGAATAATGCTGAACTTCTCCTCCAGTCTCTGTCCTTATTTGTATGGAGCAAATTACTTCTACTTAGAGGTCACCGGAAAAAAAAAAAAAAAAGACATGACATTCCTTTTTCAACACTGTTAAAAACTGGAATAATGAAAATTTCAACACCTCTCCCACTACTAGTGTAAATAAAATATCATTCAGTGTGTGTCCCACTAAGTACATTTAAGAGAAGGATTTGAACTGTAACATGCACATTAAATAGAAAGAGGCAGAATGTGCCCTCATGTGCATACACTGACTGCTGAAAGACTCACAACCAAATATGAGCAAATTTTAGCCCCTCTTAAATCACAATGGAACTGAATACAGTGCCTGCAAGAATTCAAAGCAGCTCACTCAGCAAATTGTTATCTTGTGTTTGGAAAGCAAACTGCCGAGACTGTAGGATCACACTTGCAATCCATGATTTAATATATGTTTTATCACACAGGACAGTATTGCCATGGCTCATGCATGGAGAACATAAAAATAGCCATTGACGCTGCAAACATACTGTGAGCTGAGCTCACCTTACTGCTTCAAGAATATTATACTTATTAAGAGTTTACAGAAGGAAAAGAACTTTTGGATTTGCTTATGAAAACATTGGAAAAATACCAATTAAACCAAAATCCTAAGTGCACTGGCACTTTACCTTTCAGAACTGAGACTGGCTTAGAAATTCTGCTGATCTGCAAAYGAAGAAGAGCCCAGAGGCTGTTGGAGAGGCTGATCATATGCTGTCTGAAAGGGAAAAAAATCACCAAGCTCAAATCATCCGTGCCAATGAAAATGGGTGCTTTTATTCAAACTTTCAGCTTTCTCAGAGATGCTATCCAGTCCCACACACCTCATGGGCTATCTTCAGAATCCTGGTCTTCTGAATCCTGTTATCTTGCATGTGGATACAGGGATGTGGAAGGACTTCCCCTGCCTCAGATGTTAGCTCCTTGTTTCACCCTTGTCAAAAATAAAAGCTGTGAACTTTTTTCATATTCCACTCTTTTCAGAGAATCTCTGCTGCTTAGAAATTCGCATTACTTCTCTGTCAGAGGAGAAGCTGTTGCTGGTTATTAGTTCTTACTAGTAATGGAAACCTGATTGGGCAGCTCCGTTAGGAGAAAATGAATTTCCCAGCTGTTCTTTATTTCTTTTCCACTGTGAAGCCTCCAGCGCTTGGGACCGACACTTCCAGACACTAAAGTGTTCCTTGTGAAGCTAAATAGTGTCAAGCAAATTTTTTTTCCAAGGCGTTTGTCCGAGCCTCATACTTGGGCTGTTCGTGGCGGTGACCCGGCGCGTCCCCAGCGCTGAGCTGCGGCAGGACAGCAGAGGGAGGCAGCGCTCAAAGCAGGGGCACAGCTCGGGCTCTGCCGGGACACCTCGGCCGGCAGCAGCCCTCCATCCCAAACACAAATTGCATTTCAGCCGCTCTGCTGGCCCGTGGAGGAGCCCTGGTGAGGATCGGTGGCAGCAGCTCCCTCCCTGCCCGGCCCGGCCCCGAGCGGGCCCTGTCCCTGTCCCACTGTCCTGGCCTGATGCTTCTCGGGGGTCTCTGTGGTCAGGACGGCCCCGAGATGTGTTAGAGAGTCTCTTTTCCCAGAAAAGAAGGAGTCAGGATTCTTCTGTCCTGGTTCTCAATGTTGTTTATTTTCTCTTATCTAGTACATTCTTTTTCTGACCTGCTGAGGTCCGTCCAGCAGGTCAGTCAGTCAGTGGCACACTGCCCACCCTCATGGCGGTGTTGTCTTTTTATACTACAAACTACGTGTACTTTATTTGCAATTATTTTCCAATACCTGTCACCCATATTAGACAGTCTGTCTCTACCCTACACCAATCCAAGAGTGCCACCATCACCCAGAAGATGGAGGCTAGGAAGAAGAAGAAAGAAGGATAAGGCATGCCCAAATTCCTCCATCTTGGGACCCCGAGCCCCCATTCTAAAAGCCCCAAAATTCTACTTTTCACCCTGTGACAAACGAACTATCATTCTACTTAGACTTTCATAGCGTGTAAATCCTCATATAAGGCTGGTAATTTTTTCCATGGGTCAAGATCAAAGGCACAGGGGTCTTGGGCTCTGTGCCAAGGTCTCTGAGCCCCCTGGCAGGGGCTGGAGCCATGCAGGGCAGCCAGAGGGATGTCCTGGGTTCCACCAGGTGCCAGAGGGCTCCTTGGCCATTCCCTGCAGGCACTGACCTTGCTGGGTCACAGCAGCACCATGTAGTGACTTTATTAATAAAGGCGCGCCCTTTAGTGACAGTTTGCTTGGTGAGTATGTTGGGTCTGTAATTAAAATGCTAAAATGCGGTTCTGGGAGAAAGTTTAGCAGATTATTATCTTTCCTGCGCAGAAGAAAGAGAGTGCTAGGACATATCTGTTTAAAGTGACTGTGCAAATGACATTTTGATGTTCCATGTTTATGGTGCTTTCCCCCAGGTGCTTGCATATAAAGGGCTGGATTATACCAGCCTGCCCCAGAAAGAGGTCGGAGAATGAACCGGAGTCACAACCACTCCTGAGGGCCACACAGCCTTCCCTCTACACAGAACCACGCAAAATCATTTAGGTTGGAAAAGACCTCCAAGATCATCAAGTGCAACCTTTTCCCTTGCTTCCTGTGGCTGGGATGCCACTTTGATCAGGATAACATCAAAGYCTTCTTCTTCCGTGCTGAGCTGTATCTCCGTGGTGGTGTGACTCCTCGCCCCTGCTTTCAAGGTAAGCCAGAGAAGGATCAATAATGTCTCATCTGAAATCCAAGCTCCMGTTTTAACTCACCTGTCCCACCATGAGTTTCACTGGGGCACTCTGTTAGTGAGACCACCTCCTGCTCCCTTCCACTGCACTGCCTTACAGTGTTGGGAGCAATACATTTCTGGGTTTGACAGCAGAACCCATTTGAGTCTACCTGCACAATTTGTTGGTTTTTCCCTATTTATCTTCTCTATGGGGATTTTTGGAAAACAAACAAATGAACAAACAAAACAACAACAACAGAAACCAAAACAAAAACAAAAAAAAACCCAAACCAAAATGGAAGAGCTTCTGTAAGTTTTAATCCAAGTGCAATTACAGAGTTCCAGTCAGCTGACAATGGCAGAGTAATTGATGGTGCAAAATGTCCCATTGGCTTTTTGGAGATGTTTTCGGTGGGCTTAAATATTTGTGTTAATGAATTCAAGGCACTTGGCTGAAGCTGAGTCAAAACCCATGGCAGGCTTAGACCCCATACACCTTATGGGCTTTACAGGAAAGACAGTAAGCAATTAAAAAACAGTTGAGTGGAAAGACAGTTTTTTTTTTATTCCTTTGCCATGTGAATCTTCTGACAACATGGACTTGTTGCATAAGCTTAACTAAAGCTGTGGAAGTTGGAAGAATCTCTGGTTTGCAGTACAAGATCCAGTTAGGTACAGGGCGGCAAGTCAGAGACCCAAAGACATGAATTTGCAAGCAGACTCCTTCAGGAATCAGCTCCAGAGGGAGTCTTTTAATGAACACTATATTTTTTGCCCTATTTCTCTTCCTCACTTGGAAAAAGGTATAAAGTTCCTCTTCCCTGAGCAAAAGTGTAGTGCACCAATGTTCAACCCCTGGGAAACAGAGTCCTGGCCAGTAAGGCTACAAAAGCGATTTTGTCCCTTGAATGAACCTCCAGAATTTTAGATCTCTCTGCATCCTCTCCTCTATCCCAGCAGTGGCACACGGTTCTTCTTCTGGGTTGTTGGATTTCACCTCCTAAAAGAACTAGGGGAAAAACAGAGGTGAATGGTCCCCTTATCTACCTGTGAGTTCATCATCATCACTAAAGTATTTGAAACATTTTCTTACTGTTTCAAGTTTTGCACAGTTCATGCTATTTTTTACTAGAAAGAATATTTTAAAATTTGAAGAATACCTTGATTGTAAATTTTAAATACTTATTTAAATGAGGCACTAAGTCTTCACTAATTTCACCAGAACAATTTCTTCCCTTATTTTTCCCACAGAATATAGCTGCAGTGGCTGGAGAAAAAAACGTAGAAGATAAGCTAGAAAATTGTCAGCAATAAGGCAGCAACTAGGAATCAACAAGATACTACTCTGTGGAGGGATAGAATGTAAGAAAATGAAGATAGTGCAGAAGGTAATCTCACACCTGAGGAGCTGCAGCTGTACTAAGCCCCAAAGATTAGGAACAGGTCTGCCCTTAACAGGCCACGACTGTGTGCAATAAGATGAGTGCTACAAAAGTGTGGCTTAGCTGGGTGAGGAGAGAGCTGGAGTTTGTTGGCTCTGATGAAGAAGGAGTCAGTGCTGTGAGGAGGTGCCCATGAGAAATCACTGAGAGGGTATGGGAGATTTGCAATACGATGGCAACCCTACTCTAGTAGTTAAATTTCTAAATCCTGTGATTACTGAGTACTCSTTAATATTAATAAGACCTCCACCTTCCTGTGGCTCTGGCATACTTTCATTAAAACTTCAGAAAGTGCATTTCTACTAGGAAGGTTTGCATGTGTTTCTACAGCAGAAAAAACCCTGCTGACCTCTGTTTAAAGATCAAATTGACTTGCAGTTGGGAAAGGTTTAGTGTTCTAATCTCTTTTTTAATAATACTATTTCTCTTTGTTGAAATCTTATCTCTGTTTGGGGGTTTTTAGTGGACATACTTATTTGAAGAGGTTGGTGAGGGCATTGTTGGGAGGCAGTGGGGAATGTTGTTGTAGTGGGACTCCTGCATTGGTTACCAGCCTCTCAATGTGGATGCTTGTCTTCACACACAACTTCTGGGAGCTCATTCAGGCCTGGATAATTATTCAATGGGACACATCTGATTCTTCTAGAGTCAGCACTCTCACTGACTTCACTGGGACTGCTGCTGCAGGGCTCAGCCCCTCAAGAGCTAAATAGAGAAAAGAGATGGAGCTGTTTTGCTGAGGCAGAGAACAATCATTGACGAAATAAATCCACTGGAGGAAGGAAAGGAAATATTACTGCAGCATTGTGTTGACCTTTGGGAAACTACTCTAAGGTATTTTGCCACTGCAACTGGGATGGGGCCTCAGGAAGAGCTAAGATACATGGGGCAAATTGACTTCATTGGGTTTTTTTGTCATTTTGTGGGGGAGGTTTGTTTGTTTGATTTTTTTTTTGTTTTCTTTGTTTGCTTAGATTGTTGTGGTTTTTTGTTGTTGTTAGTTTGGTGAAGTTTTTTTTAATGTTTCTTACTAAGCAGGGGTTTGTCTACTTTATTTCCTATTTTTTGCTGGTATGACTTCTGCCTCATTTGGTGTCTGTAGGGGCGACTTTCTACTAGGACATCAATATCCAGCCTAGCAGTGATGAGAAAAGTGAGAAAAAGAGAGGAAGTACTTTCAGGTCATAGGACAGGGAATGAAAGTGAAAGTTTCTCTAATGTGAAAGGGAAGAGGATAGCATGTTTAGCTTTACAGCTGAGGTAATACCTTTAAAGAGAAATGTAAATACAGTTCATGCTTCAGAATATCACTTCTCATTGGAAACAGTGTTGTTGAATAGAGCTGAGGCATTGAAATATGAATAGTACAGATAAATTATACCAACACCAACCCATTCATTAAAGAAAACTGAAATTACAGGATATAGCAGGACTTCAGGAGTGTTTCAATAAGACTGATTTTGAAGGTCACTCCAGAAAAAAAAATAAAAAAGATTTGGAGGACAAATAGTTCTCATGGATAAAGTGAGCATCTGATAGTGCACACAGTTTGGGAAGAGGAAATATATGTTGTTGAAACTAATTAGGGATAAAGTGAAAGGAACTGCAGGTCATATGTTGAGGAAGCTCATGAGGGAAGCAAATCCATGTGAAATCTCATAGCAGCTCATGGCACTTGCTGGGGGAGGGAGAAAGACATGGGGAGAAGGAAGAAAGATGAGTCTTGAGTGTGAGGAAAGCTGACAGTGGCCTAAAGCATACCAGGCAAAGCTGAAATCTGGTACTGGAGAGGGCTTTCAGAGAGAAATGGAGCTGCTGAAGGCAGCATGAGAGGGGAAGGAGGCAAATTGCAGAACAAACCAGGGGTGAGGCCAATGGAAGGAACCAGGGGAAATGAGATAAAATGATAAAGAGATTTGGTAAAGAGAAATATTATCTGAAAAATCAGAAAATGTGGGAGAGCTTTAAGGAGATGATGCCRTTAATTTTCATCCTACAACCCTGCAGCAAGTATTGTAAATGGGATATACCCAAAATCTTTATTCATTGGTGATCTCTTTTATAATGGCCCCTTGGAGTTTTGGCAGGCTCCAATTTAAAATGGCTCTGAGATTCACTGACATTAAAAAAAAAAAGCAGTTTAGCTTCAGGGGGTCTTAAAACTGCCCTAGCTCGATGAGGAGCAACTCAGGGTCTGGAGCTCAGCTTTGTGTTTCAGTTTCTCCAAGCAGCTCCTGGTTCTATAACCTGTTAATCCAGTGATTCTCTTCCCTGAGCAATATCACCAAAGGCAGTGCTGGATGGATGGGGACAGATGGGGGTGACCTAGTGCTTTTCTGGCAAATGTGTTGATGAGGGGGCTCATTACAAGGATAGCTTAGTGGCAGGGATGGTTATCTGACCTTAGCAGGGCTTTGCTTCCTTAGTGTAGCTTTTCCTTCTGGTCTGACAATTTATGAACATGAATCTCTAGTTCTCTGCTGTCTGTGGCTTCCTTGTTACTGCAGGTTCATAGGACAGGTTGTTTTCAGAGGGTCCCAGAAGTGTATAATTCCCTCAAGAGAGTTAGATAAAAGGCCTATTTCTCATAGTGATGCTTATTAGGAGGTTTTACACACCTCAGTGAGGAGGAAGGGAACCAAAGGTTGCAGGTGAAGTGTATCTGGAGCTCAGCTGAAAGCAGCTGTCAGCATTGTACAGGTTTGAGCCCAGGATGCTGTGCTTCTCTGTGGCCAGGTGGCAACAGATGTGGGCCTGAATGACACTTGAGAAATGAAAAGGAAGCTTGTAATTAAAGTAATATCAGAAATCTGACTCAAAGAACCTAAACAGGTAACTTTTACTTACCCTGGTGAATAATCTGGGGTAATTGCATGTGAGTCAACTAATGCTTTATGCAAGTTAATGAATTAAAAAGACATAGAAGTAGAGCTGGAGGTCCTTGCTGGTGTAAATCATATAGCTGAACTCGGTGAGACATGCCTAGTTGCACTGGTTGCAAAACTGACAACACTTCTGAAGAACATAAGAGATAAAAACATTAAATAAGAGAAAAAAACCTCATGGTTGTGGTCGTGGCATGTTCCTCCCTGGCAGTGTATGGACAGAGAAGAGAACTGAAAGAAAAATTATTTATGAATTAGGTAAATGGTGGATGTTTATTTTTCTGTTAATTCCTTCATGAATTTTTTGTGGAAGAGGTCAGAGTTCTCTCAACTCTTACTTTAAATTATTTGTCAAATTCTTCCTGGAAATGCTACAAATTTAAAATCATATGCAAGGGTCATTGTGGAAGAGTTTGGAGCAGATGTGTGGGTGTTTTRGGGTCTGTGATTTGTCTTCTTTTCTTCTCTCCCATTAACTTTACAAGGAATAGGTCACCAGCATGAATGGTGGATGCACATCAAAAAAATTATGCTTTAATAGCCATGAGCTACACTTGCTTTTTTGATTTCATAGAAACAGATCCAGTTCTGGCTGGGAAATGTCAGGTTCTGAAAGGCAACATTTTTTCCCAGAGAAGTAGGCTCTGGAGGCTCTTTTCCCAGCTGAGTTCAGTGAAATGTTTATGAAGGAAGTCTGAGAAATATTCTTGTCTCTCTAAGAAGGTGTTTCTCCATAAACAGCTTTCAGTGCTGGAACCTTCTTCAATGCAGTCAGTGAGATTGATAGTCAATTCAAAGGTCAATTAAAAAAAAAGTGTCATTGCTAGTTTTCAATCTCACTTTAGTATTTGAATCTGAGCCACTTCAGACAGTCTGGGGTGGGTTTCCACCCACTGAAGTCACAGGTAAATCAAGCAGCTGACATGGATTTTGTGCATGCTCCCAAACTGGGAACATCTTTAAAAACCTGCATGCAGCTTGTGTACAGCACTCGTAGGAGGTCAGAGCCTGCCCTTTCAACAGAAACAGCTAAATCAAGAGGGTATAATAAAAGCACTGAAGGCTTCTTTAAGCCAAAAGAGGATAGTTTGAAACTTATGAGCCCTTCTCCCACATGGAAATTGCTGTTTCTGACAATAACATTTACAGTTCTGTCTGTCTAGTTGTGTCAGCAGGGAAAACACCACTCGAGCGGGCATGGAACGCGTTCTGAGGTTGAGCAGGAATAGAAACACAGGCACTGGTGCCTCTGGAAAGTGATGACCCACATATTTTTCCGCTGTGAAATTATCAGTAAAACATATAAATGCAAGACTTGTAACACCTTGATATGAATTCTTACTGCATTTACTGTCACAAGCTGGGGTGACGTCATGACACAAATGATGCATTTACCAGACCAGACTTTAACAAGTTAAGAATGAACTGTTCCGAAACAGAACAGTTTATATGTGCTGTTTATACACGAGTATTAAAAAGAAAAAAAAATGGGCTGCCAAAGCACTGATGACATGCAGAATATTGAAATAAATAGCTGATGATTCAAAAAGTGCTGAGAGAGGAGTTTACTCAAGCAGAGCAACAYTGAGTATTTGTATCATTTTTTGGGGCTGTGTCGCACTGGCTAGCACTGTTACAGTCCCAACTATAGTGTATGYAGAATATCAAGGGCAGTTTATCTGCCATGCTGAGAGGATATTAATTGAAAACATAACGTTGTGTATATTTAAGTGTGAAAAGAACAGCATATTCACCCACCTGAAAGTTGTTCCTTTCTTAATGTCTGTCTTCAGCAGGCCTCATTCCCAAGGTGCCTGATAACAGCTTAGCATTGGGAATTAGGTGATTCATATAAGAAAAGAAATCTCCATATCATAATAAATCATCAAAATCCCCATAATGCAAAACATGAAAACATCAACATTCATATGAAATCTTCCACTCGAAAGTCTCATACTTGCTCAGTCTAAACATYTTTTGTTTGTATTTTTGGTTGCTATAAATACTAAAGGATTTCTTATACATGTTGCAACAGATACTTAAAAATCACTGATTTTTACACATCCTCTGATGTGTATGTATTTTTATTCTCCTTCCAACACCAAAATTCCTGTACTTTGAAGGTTAATAGTTGCTGCTACTGAAAATTATTCAGTATGATCTCAGAACAGCTTGTCACAGGACGTGAGCTAGAAACCCCCAGTTGGTGAAATAAGGATATAGTTGGGTGATATAGAGTTACATAAGCAGGAATTCTCCAAGGACGTTTTGATGAAGTCCTTTATTGCTGTGAAAAGCTGCACAAGATTATTAGTGATCACAAGTGGTCAGATCGTTATGCATGCTCAGAAATGGGATAAAAATAACACACGATTTTTATTTTAACAGTGTGCCAGTGTGGAAATACTCTTGGTGTTATAGTCCCATCCTTGCTGTGATAGATCACAAATCTGTTGATCTATTAATTCTTCCACAAACAAGTGAAGTGCAGTGTCCAGGGAACTGTGCATCCATTGCTCTGAGCTTGAGAAGCAGTCTATGACACTCTTGAATACTCCTAAAAGTAATAAGAGATTTCTGAGGGGAACCAACTGCAGTTCCATGTAGAGACTAAAGGGTGTGTGATAATCAGAATTCCCCCAGAACAAGGAGGGGAAGCCGGAAATGGGAATCACGTTCTTGTGGGTGGTGTGGTATTTTCCTAATCACATGCTCTTAATGAAAATTATGGGGCAGGGTCACTGAAAATCAGATTAACCATATGGCGAGCACAGCGCTTGCTTCGTAATGCACGGGTTTGCTAAGGATTAGAAAACTATTAGAGAGCAGATTTGGAATTCCATTGAAGAAAGTAATGAACTGCATTTCGGTGCAGAGAAAGTAATCTCAGATAAGGAGAGAGCACAGTCAGTCTGACAGTGTGTTGAAGAGGTTCAAGAGGTGAAGTAAAAGTCACACAAAGCCACTGAGGAGATACACTGGGGTGAAGTTCTTTTATTTACTTATTGTGCTGTAGGTTTCTTGAGGAGGAGTTCTGTGAGTGAAGTGCATGCAAGAGCAGGTCTATTAAAGGCAGCTCTCAAAATACTGAATACATGGGGCTAAAGAAGCACTTAGCTAAGAAGCATGATAAAAAGGTCTCAAAAATCGTTCAAATAAAAAATTAGAAGCTAGTGAATTACGTTGTTTCTAAATGTTCAGTGAGCTATTGATAGATCAAAACTATATGTGAAATGAGTTTACAGGATACACAGAATCTCTAAAATTAGATGGGGAGATATTTTATTGCTCAAAAATTAGAAAGGAGACCAAGAGGCTGTCCCTAACTTTCATTTTGCAAACCAGAATGAAAACCAGAATAGAAACCCCAAAACTCTAGAATGAATTTCTGTATGGTGATTGGATAAACTGTAAACAAACTAGTGATTGTGGTTGTATTTTCTCATTTATTTGAATTTGTACTTCTGTTCCCAGTGAAACTGCATAAATATGTTTTTTCAAAACAAAGAGTGGTACCACAGAAATCAGTATGCAAACAGTGTGTTGCTTCAATATCATTGCCAGGCTTCCTTGGATTCCAGACTTGACATGTCATAAGAATTTATTTTCTTGGCATAGCATGTATATTGGGCCTAAATTAGCTGTCAGCACAGGTAGATGCTTCACGAGTAGTGAATTTTTACTTTTTGTTTCTCTGTGCTATGGGGAGCTAATGCTCCCTAACTCTGTGATGTGATGGGGTGTAGTTTGATTTCTCCCTCTGCCCATCTGTCAGCAGATAAAAGAGTGAGCTATTTCTGGGTGTGCCTTTCTTCCTGCAATGTCAGAGTTCATACTGCTTGAAGAACACTGAGAAAATCAAAATATTTGGAGACATAATCTGCACCTCACAAGATGCTCTTCCATTAGTAGACCTATAAAAAGAGGTTCTGCAGAGAGCAGGGGGATATCAGACTTCAGTCTGTACCTCAGACAGACGCTGTACCTCAGCTCACAAACTGTCTGACCTGGTGTCTTGGGGTCAGTGTTTGGCTCTGATTTCTGTGTCACCTCACACAAATCATTTCATCACTGCACATGCCTGTTCTGCATTAATAGAATTCATCTGCAGTGTGGAATTTATCCACCCTGGAGGACACATGGTAAGAAAGTATTTATTCTCAAGATACTGAGATCAGCCACCCACAGGTCTTCTTGCTTGATCTTTTCCCCCATAATTTCTTACAGGCAATTGCAGATAATTTTTCATTCACTCTCAGGCTTTTCTTCTAGTTTGGGATAGATTTTTTCTTTTGGAGGCTGTGTGTGGATCTTGTTTGCTGCTTGTTTTTTTTAGCTTGTACATTAATGCATTATTTTAATTTCACTCCCTTTGCCATTATTTCCTTCAATGTGTTTTCTAACTGCATGGTCAGCCCAAATAAGCTGCAGTTTGGAACCACTTTTGGTGCTCACCTTGCAGCACTTGTGTCTATACACTGCAGAGTTACAATGAATTCTGCTTCTCCATGCTTGTCTCCTCCTGCTGCAAAATACCTTCTATTTCCATTCCACCAGCTTCCTGACCAAACAGTTTTCCTCTTTGAGCTGAAATTCCATGCTTATAGTCCCAGTCACATTTTTTCCAGCTTGCATCCTGTTTCAAAACCTTCCACACCTTTATTCATGATTTCTCTGAACAAATTTCAGCAATCTATTCCAGTGGAAACTGTACCAACCTTCCCCCCTGAAAAGACCATTTGAGCTTCCCATGCCCTCCCAAATTGCTTTGCAGCCTTTGTAAGGATTCTGTGGTCTCTTCTCCCATGATTTGGATGGAAGTTCCTGAGTCATGCTCCTTCCAAAATCATCTCCATCTGCCTCAGTGCCATCGTGCTTTGCCCTCAGTTTGTATCTATGTTTTTCCTCTTTTCCTTCCTTTTTCCTATGATGCTCCAGCTTTTCCCTTCACACCACAGTCATGCTTCAGTCTTTCGTAATACAAATTTCATACTCTTAGCTTCAATGTGCCTTTATGTGTTTCTCCTTTTCATTTATGTGTAACTGAAGGTGCAATTTAGAACTTTGAAGGTCTACTTTTCAGTTGTATCCTTACTTTTCTTTCCCTTTTGCTTCATCAGACATATCACACTGAAGCCACTAAAACCTTTTCTCTCAGAAATAGCCAGGACTGTTATTCAGGGCTTATTCTTCTTGACCCATCACTAACACTCATATCAGCTATCAAACATATCAAACCTTTCTCATGATGGCCCTCATTCTTGTGCAATGGTCCCAATAAATACCTGCAAATTGTCATGGTTATTGTCTTATCATGTTTAAAATATTTAAAATTCTTCTCAATGAAGGCATTGGTGATGCAACTCCTCTCTGCCACTCTCACCAACACTGTTTCAGTTTTGCACATGTAGATCCATGTTAACTCTTAATGCTACTCATATTCCTCTTCTGAGAATACCTGTTTTTTACCCTGGATCTGTGTATCCTTTGGCTCACTCAGGTCTTGCTCCATAATTGCTGCTCTAAGTTCTACAGCAATAGTAATAACTTAAAGAGCAGACAGAATCCCATTGACATTCAGCACTGTAATCAGCACCTCCAAAAATGCTTATAAATAGTACAGGGAAATTATTGGCAGGAAGGTCACATGTTTCCTAGGTTGCTTAAATAACAGAAAACAAAATTAAATTCCTCTTAATGAGCGTGGCTTGAGACTGATTTTCATGGATTAAAACAGATTAACCCACTAAACATAGCTTCAGATCCTGATTCAGTTTTTTTCTTTTCCCAAAGCTAAAAGATGTTTAAGTTCTTCCATTGATTCAGTCTTTTTTTTTGTCTTTGGACAAAAACAAAATCAAGGATATAAATGGAAAAATTTGGCAAAGAAAAGGTTATAGGATAGGTTACAGCCACCTGCTCTGAGTGCTCACCAAGAAGGATAATCAGATGTGGTGAGCTCACTTATACAGATGTGGGCTGAGCTGTTAAAAAACATGAAGTCTTTCAGAAGAGGATTCCCAAGAGACAAGGATGGAAATGTGGTTTTCTCTGGTGTGTGGCCAAAGATTTTAGTGGGAGTAATGGGTTATTACAAGCTGTTATTTATGTATGGCAAAGGAACAATCAAGACCTTCCTTATGCTTACATTTTTCTGCTGTCCCATAAAGGCAATAACATCTGTAAATCTCTCAAAAGGTATTTAAGCTTTCCATATATTTGCAGCATCCTCTCCTGCCTTGCTTTGAAGGGCTTCACTCTTCAGCTAGGTCATCATTGCATCATTAAGAAAAAGGGCTCTTTCTGTCAGGCTCAGTAAAACCTTTATCAAAACAGTATTCTCTGAGTATATTTCACTTTCATCTTCTCATCTTAGCCTTGCTGACTGCAAATTGGCCTTGGATACTCTCTATGTCTTATGCAGTGATCTCCAGTTCTTTTTAGTGGCTGTCTTGTCAACAAAAGCTCTTCATTTCCCAGCTCTCAACTGCTTTGCACTTCTCAACTAGGCAGTCTCACAGACTATCTTAACATGAGTGGCAAACTTAAAATAATCATCTCTTTATCAAACTTCTAATTGGCAAAACCCTGACCCAATACACGTGTTTTCAAAGGCCTTAAAGATCGTTGAGTCCAGGTGTTAACACTGTTAAGTCCAGCACTAAAATGTCTCCTTAAGTGCCACATCTGCGTGTTTTCTAAATGCTTCCAGTGTTGGTGACTCCTCTGCTTCCCTGGGCAGCCTGAGCCAGTGCTTGACAATGTTTCCATTAAGAAATTTTTTCTGATTTCTGATTGACCTGATCTGAATCCCTGCTAAAATAACTTCAGGCCAGTTCCTCTTCTCCAGTTCTTGTTACCTGGGAGAAGAGCCCGATCCCACCTGGCTGCACCCTCCTTGCAGGCAGTTGTAGAGAGTGATAGTGTTCCTGCTGAGGCTCTTTTCTTCCAGATCAAACACCCCCACTCCCTCAGCTGCTCCTCACCAGACTTGTGCTCCAGACCCTTCCCCATCTCCATTGCCCTTCTCTGGACACACTGCAGCCCCTCAATGTCCTTCTTGCAGTGAGGAGCCCAAAACTGAGCACAGGATTGAGGTGTGACCACAGCACAGGGCACAGTCACTGCTCTGGTCCTGCTGCCACACCACTGCTGATCCAGGCCAGGTGCCATTGGCCTCTTGGCCACCTGGGCACAGCTGGCTCATGTTCAGTCACTGTTGACCAGCACCCCCAGGTCCTTTTTCACCAAGAATCTTTCCAGCCACACTGTCCCTAGCCTGCAGCACTGCCTGGGGTTGTTGTGACCAGGCGCTTGTTGAACCTCAGACCACTGGTCCCAGCCCATGGATCCAGCCTGTCCAGTTCCCTCTGTAGTGCCTTGCTGCCTTCCAGCAGATCAACACTCCAGCCCAAATTTGTGTCATCTGCAAACAGACTGAGGGTGCACTTGATCCCACCATTCAAATCATCAATAAAGATATTAAATAGAATTGGCCCAAATACTGAGCTCTGAGGAGCACCTCTAGTGACTGCCCACCAGCTGATTAAACTCCACTCATCACCATTCTCTGGGCCCAGCCATCCAGCTATTTTTTTAATTCAGGAATTTAATCTCCTGTGTCTCCCTATTACCATCTGTTTGTATTTTCATTTTTGCTTTCCAAGGTAGAGTAGAACACAATTTAAGGGATGACTGAAGTGTTTGCATGGTTATTTCCAGCTTTATTTTTTATGGCTATTACAGTGTATTCATYATCAGAATTTAATGGTGGATGGAGTTTCAGGAAATTAAATATTTCTTTGTGGTCTCTGATCTCAGTGCAACTGTGGGATTAGGGGGATATTGTCCATGTAACAAGGGAAAATTAAAGAGAAATTCTACCTTGAAAGGTTTCCATTGTCAAATTTCCTAAGACTTATTTTACTTGTGTTTTGCCTGTCAAGTAAACCRATTTTCCCTTCCTCATTTTTTTTAAGTTTATGGGAGTATCAGAAATTGAAAGGATTTGAAGTTAACCTCACCTGAGGGGCTGAAGTACACTTCCTAACCTTTCACATCCATCTGGGTTTGCTTTTAGGAGGGGAACAGGCAGAGGACATCTTTTTTTGCAGGAAAGGACTGGCACATTTGCACCCTTCCAGGTGCACTCCTCTGGTGGCCTGCAGTTTGCACACACTCTTTGTTCCCTCAATATAGGGAAGGTGGAGTTTTCAGGATGATTCACTGCCAGCCAGACCCCTCTGGTAAAGACTTGGCTTTATCCATGCATCCTTCAAAAATACCGGATTTGGGTTAAATGACAGAAGGATAATCACAATTGCTAAGGGGCCACTGAAAGCCCCCTTGAATTTCTGCAAGGCCTTTTCTGCAAAGAAGGCTGTGACTCAAGGATTGTGGTGTTTCTTAGTGTGGATTTTTTGAAATCTGGTGGGTCATAAAATCAAAAAGTGGTACAAATGTGAAGACTTGGCGGGAAGAAGGATGCCATTTCCCTGCACAGCAACTTGCTATTGAGAATGGACTGTCTTGGGATTTTACACTTCTTCATACACTGAAAATGGACTTCAGTCCCTAGTATCCATCTTTGGGTCCCCATCTCTAATGATCAGTCCCTTCAGGCAATATTTAATTGAATAGTACAGTAATTTTGTGATCAAGATATAAATTTATTACAGACTAGATTGTGACTGACAAACTCATTTCACCTATGACCTAAACTGAATATGAACTCAACTCTTCTCAGGTAGGAAACTGATAAAATTGTTCTCAACTCATTGCCAGGGGATTGAGAGTGCACATTTTTAGTGGTTTAATCTGGGATTTAAACCTGAAACCAGTTAGTATAAGAGCTGGCCAAACCAAAGATAGACAGATAAGGCATGATTTTTTTCCAAAATAGGATCACCTCACAGAATGTTAGTGTTACCAGAATAGTGCTTTTGGTGGAAAAGACAAGCTCCCTAGTTTTTATTTTAGCATTGAAATACATGGATGTAATATTTCTTGGAAACTTGTCTATATGTTATGTTCTTGACTATACGCTAAAAGTAAAAAAGCTGAAGTAAATATTACAGCATTCACAATGTGTGTTTTTGTGTGTTTTTGCTAGTGATGGTAGGTAAAACAGAGTTTTAAAGGATACTTTCTGTAAAATGCATGCAGACTACTCTAATGCAGATGTTGGTCAGCATCTTTTATTAAAATAAATCCCTAAAAATTTACCACAACCAGAAGGAAAGGGAATGGCTTTCTCAGACATTTCAATATGCTGAAATTAAACAAGGCAAAAATTATGTTTATGCTGTATAGTTAATAGCTTTTAACAATTACCAAAATTCTCTCTTTCTTGAAATACATTAAGGACTTTCAATCTTTAAGTCTGGGTGAGCAAAGACCTTTCAAGAACATTTTCCTGTGGCTCTGTAGGTTTATTGTATAAATAGATATTCTCATTGGTCACTGTTTGCTTTACTTTTTTTCACTTCATATTTAAAATTGACATATATTTGAATACTTACTATTATATGGTCAGTGGAGCTATTCATTTAATAGGTCAAATAATCATTATATTTCACTAGGATGCTGGAGGTTTAATTCATTTAACATTTTAATCTTCCATCAGTTTTTCCTTTAAGAGGATTCCAGTGCATATACAGGATTTGTATAAATCTGCGGAGTAAATTTATTCTTTTAMCAGTTTTATTCTTTCATCAGAAATTCATTTAAATGGATTCTACTATATATCACATTCATTGCCAATGTGGCTTTAGGTCAGGCTGTAATTGATGCAAAAGCAATGAGGTATTAAAAGAGAGAGGAAATATCTGAAATTGGAAAGGTTTCAAAAAGTGTGCCATTGTAAGGCCATGACATTCCTCAGATATGATGGGGGCAGGGGGTGGACCACTCATAAACCATTTTTGTCCAAAGCCTGGAATAGCTGCTGATTTCAGGTTCTGCTAAGGCCAGAATCTGTGCTAAGAGGGCCAAGTTTGAAGGGGCRCATCAACACAAGGATCCCATATCAGGGTGTAAATATGGTCCTCTCTATTTGGGACAATTCTAGAAATATCAAACCAGAAAAATTTGGGGGAAATGCTTTCTTCTTCAGTTTGTTCATGCAAAGCATTGGTATGTTCAGGATTTTGTGGTGCTGCTTGTTTTGTTTGGGGTTTTGTTTGTTATTGTAGGCTGCTCTGTTGGTATGGCATGCACAGAGCAGTGACTGGAATATGTTCCTTTTCCTAAGTTCTGAGGTAGATTGGTGATGGCCAAGCTTAGCAGAAGAGAAAGAAGGTAAACTAGGGGGTTTTCATGTGCACAGGCACAAAGAGAGTGAATAAGATTTATAGGGAAAAGGAAAATGGTATAGGTAGTGTAAATATGCTAAGATTTCCTACATATAGAAAAAAGGAGGAAAAAAAATCTAAATTTCTACATGTTRCCTACTACCATTTAATACATGCAGCATAAGGACAGACTCTTGAAAATATTTATCAAATCTAATTAAGGACTTAGCTAGGTTGTTATACTGCAAGAGCTACAGGCTGTGGGTTCATACCTCTGTCCAGACCCAGCCCCACAGCTGCCTGTGGGTGACCTTGCTGACAAAAGCTCCTTGGCCAGGTGTGTGTGGAAGTCAAAGACTGTCCAAAATGCACCTGGCTGTGTGATGCCTCCATTGGTATTTGCTGCAGGAGATGATGGAGCTTCCAAGTATATATGGGGTAGCCTGAGAACCTCTGATAGTGCTGGTGCACTCAGACAGCCAACTTGCATAACTTCAAAGTAAATAGAAGAGAACAGTGCTTTAAAGCTGACAGTAGACAAGAAAAAATTGTAAAATACTGATGAAAATTCAGAAATTGTGAGGAATATGCTAGAGGGATAGAATCTGTAATATTTATGCATGTGTAAGGAAGACTACATATCTTAATTCAATTAAATAATATCAGTAACATTAATGGAAAAAAAATGCCAAGAAAATAAATTTATGGTAACATCACTATTTTTTAAAGGAAAAATATAAACCTGGATCATTTATTTTTTGTGTATGACACATACAGTATATCTTAGTCAATTTAAAAAATTGTTCTTTTGCTAGAATTGCCAATARTTGGAAGGAAGTTTGGAATATAAGTAGCATTTCAGCACTGATGAGGAATGATTGATTAGATCAGTGAAGAAAGATATAATGAAGGGTCTGTTGAACATGTACTGTGCTTTTGATTTTAATTCAGCAAATAAGCTATAAAAATCAATTATTTACATGTAAAACTAAAATGTCATCTCAGAATTTACAGTAATTACACATAATTTTCTTAGTTTTCACAGAGACCTTTTGATAGTATCATGTAATTATTTCTTTTGTAATAATTTTTTCATCTCATGCATATATTGGGGACCCAGACTATGGCTGAGAGCACAACTAATTTAGGCTTATGGTTAAAAGTACAGTAAAGGGAAGTTTTAGTATTAGGAGAGGCACAATGCCTAAATCTCCAGCAGCAGTGGGGGTGCAAAAGGGTTGGCACAAGGAACAATATCCTGCAGAACATTTTCTCTGACAGTTTTTTCATCTGGGTGATGGCTTTTGAGTGTGGGGTAAGTCTCAGCCCRTCCTGGTGGTTGGGGTTAAGGTTAGGAGAGAGACAGTTTGCACTTTCTCCACTCAACTTGATAATTGGTTTTTCATTTTCCTCTCTATGAGAGCTCTGTATTTATAGGATATCCTTCCATCACACTTGAAGTTGCACCCTTGGAGTGGTGTGATGGCTTTGTATGCTAGGGATCTGGTGCCTTCAGCTTGCTGCAGTCAATTTACTTTTGACAACCAAGAAATTTGATTTTTGTAATGAGGTGTAAATCACAGGAAAGGGTTGTCTATAATGGACTTAGTAGAGTTAGGAGCAAGAGTGCAGCAGTTCATATCAAGAGGATTTTAAAATAGCTGCACAGTAAAGGACATAATCTTCATGGAGAAGAAGAATTTGAAGAAATTTGGGACAGCCAGTTAATAGTTACACAGCTTGGAGGTTCAAAAGCTGTTGTTGACTTGTTATGGTCCATTGTGGCTCTGGTGTGGTACTTGGTTTGAAATATAAGAATACCCAGAGCCAGGAGGCTGGCTGAGAACAGAAAGATGGGGTGAAGTGCAGCATGCCCAAAACAGCTGCAGTGTCTCACTGCTCAGTACACTGAGCTGCATGTTGATTAAATTGAATTATACCTTTAAATTAATTCAATTGAATGTGAAACGAATGAATTATAGATCATTCTTGGTGAGGCTGTAAATATGGCTTGGTAGAACCCAGCTCCACAAATAGGAAAAGCCTACAATAATGTATTTGTGTGTTTACATATCACTCCCCTGTGGTGGCTTAGCAAGCAGAAAGAAGCCTAAAACCACAGGGRGAAGGTTTAAATAGGATGATGCAGACATTAGTGACTGATTAACCATAATTTCACAAAGGTGGAGGGTAAGCTGTTCATTTTGCAGAATCTCACAAATGTGTTTTGAACGATTAACTAAATTTGCTTGGCAAAAGTTTAATTAAGGCTGCCACTGATTAACAGCAATTATTTAACCCGGTAGGTAGGCTGGCTACTCACACTGTGTGGAGAGCACAGCAGTAATGATAGGAAGGTGTTAGGGGGTTCTTGGGACTGTCTGTGCTAGCTACCCCACCTGCAAGGAGCAGAGGGGATCAGACAACATCCCACGGCTCTCCTAAAAGGCCCTGTGTAGCCCTGGTGGAGTCTCCCTAATGRAGTGCACAGACACAGCATCCATACAGAGCCAGCCCTGTGGGCCACTGCAGCAGGGAGCAGGGTCAGAGCAATGTCCTCYCTGCTGAAAGGATGGATGCTGCTCTCAACACTCTTGACGTTCCTACAAAGCTGCAAAACCAGACTGGGCCTTGTGTCTGCAAGGAAACTCCAGGCAGGGAATGAATGGAACTCTCCTTTGCTCCTTCTTCCTCCAACCCACCCTTCTCTTCCTTCTTGTTGCTCTTTGTGAGAATGAATGTAATCTGGCTGGTTATACCAATATTTTCAAATACTGCTTATGGGTAATACTATTTAATGATATCTGTTTCACGTATTTTTTTTCCTTTTCAGAAGGAAAAAAAAAGAATAGTGCTCTTAATAATAACTTATGACTAAGCTGATTAGGAAATAAGTGTTTCCTTGAAAGCATTTTGAGATGAAGAACAAAGCACAAATATTCCTTTAAAAAAGCACAAATTCTCTTCATAGGTTTATCACAACCTTCTTACTTGTATTTTTTACTCAATTGTTAAACATTCTCCCAGCTTTTCATGACAGAGATCCTGTTTTCACAGTGAGGTTCTGTTGCCTGTGTCTCAAGCCCCAGTGAAGTGTTGGTTGTCAGATAATGGCAGACCAGGTGAATCTCTCTGATGGCTACTGGATGCAACTCTGCCTTCTTAACAGCTCCATGAATGTTGCTATAAAATTAGGAAATATGGTTCCCTTGGATGGTTGACATAGTGACATACAAGTTAAACACTGTTTATTATTGGCGTTCTTTATAATTAAGAAGACCTATGCAATCTGGGTAGGATTTCAATGCCTTCCCAAGACTTGACAAAGGTATAAATCCTCCTGTGACTGAAATGTCTGCTGCTTTTATGCCTAAATCATGCAGTTTGCTGGTGTTCCATCCGTTTGCTCTACAACTTGCTGTGAATACTTACTATTTTTGGGGACACTGAGTATTTCATTTATATCTCTCCTATATTCTGCTGTTTGCAGAGTCACAGTGTTATTCAAGCAGTAACTTCACACATTTCAGAAGTTCCAGCATTACTTCATTAGCAGTTTATATGAATGCTCACTTCCAAAATATCTCAGTTACCTTGTTTACAATCATTTTCAAGCTCACACACAAATTTACTAAAAGGTGAACTCATGTTACTGTTCCATTAAGAAAGCCATTATGTCTTGTTCTATATTTGCACCTAAGATCTAAACTTAATGTCTACTATACCAAGTATAGTATTTATATTTTTCTATCAGCAAACTTTAAATCTAGCTAATTTTTAGCCTGCTTGCTTTCTGTTTGTATTCCTCATTACTGCATATCATTACTGCCTACAGCAGTACAATAAAAAACATATAGTCAAGAAGTATCATAGCCTCAAAAAGCTTAAAGAAACCCCCAAACAACTGGAAATCATGAATTTTCTTTGGATCAGGTTATTAAGGGTGTTCCTATCAATCTACTTCTGTGCTTTGTTTGTCCTTTGAATACTCATAAATAATTAGCTTATCTCTTTCTATCAGTGTCTAAAATAAAGGACTAATGATGTCAGGACAGCTTGCTTTGACATTTATGAAATATGCTATGATCTACCTGTAACTGATTGTAGGGGTAGCTGGAAGAGCATATTTTTAGATTGCTTCATTTTCTGTTATCAGAAAATCTGTCAGCCTTAGCTGGAAGGCTTAAGCTGTTCCCTTCTTCAAGGAGGCCTCTACGTGTCATGCCCTTGGGAAGCATCTGTTGTTTAATTTTGTGAGCCGATGTTCAGGTGAAACTGCAGAAGATTAGCCAGGTCCTCCTCCTTTTTTTGTTGCACCTGCTGTTCCCCAGAGCCCCCCCCAGGGCACTGAGGGGGCTGAATGCTGTCCCTGGGGATCAGGATTGTGCAGGAGGCAGACCCTGGGGCTGCTTTGGGTTCCCAAGGAAAGTGTAGGGAGTGAGGAGTGGAGACAAGTGGGGGGAGGATGTTGCCAGCAGGTCCCTCCGTTCCTCGACCTTCTCAGGCTCAAGGTAATCCATTCTCCTGCCTCTTGAGGCACCAGCTTTGAAGTGAGCTTTCCTTCCCTCCCAGAGGCAGGGTTTAGATCCTGTCCCTGCTTCTCCTACATGATCCCTAGCATTACTGTCTTTATTGATAACATCACACCAGGTACCCGAAGGGGCCAAGTTAAGACCACATGAACGCCTTATATTCAGGTGTTATTTTTTCAAAAGCTTTCTGAAATTTCCATCTTTACAGTAGCATAGCCGTGCCACTTCACTATTACTTCAACAAAATGCAATTACAATTTAGCCACAATGGGTAGCTCTTCATCATTACCAAGCTGCTTTTGACTCCATGTGTCACTTCTCCCACTGGRGAGCACAAATCCAGGTTTGCCCACTCAGGGGCTCTTTGCTCACCACCCACCCCCCACCACACTGGAGGAGCAGATGTGTGTGGGTCGGGTGATGGAGATGGGGCCCTGCTCCTTTGCAATCCCAGCAGCCAGCACTTGGCAAGGGCCTAAAGAAAATAGAACAAAATGAGGGGTTTCTTCTGGGCATAGGCAGGGGAAAGAAGCTCTGTTTCAATGTCAGCAGGGTACTCTCTGCAGAGCTGGATTACCTGCCCCCACAGAAAAATCCACAGTCCCTTTTCCCCACCCAGAATTAGGAGATTAAACTCAGGTCTGAAATCTTTTAGTCTTAGAAGCAATTGACAGGTTTTAGAGAAAGTCCTGGATTGCYATAATCGGGTTGTAGGGTGACAGATGTTTGCTTAGCTGGGTTTAGGTCACCAGGTGGGATGGCCTCTATTCTTCAGGTTAGTCCCAGGACATAGGATAGGGAGTAAAATGATCTTTTGAGACTCAAAGTAACAAAGGGTTACAGAGGAACTCTTTCTCTGTCAGAATGTTTTGATGATTTGTGGCAGGCTGCTTTAGATGCTGCACTGTGACTGCAGATTCTTCAAAGTGTTTACTGCTTCCTTTAAGTATAATCTCAGTTTTGTGAAGGTTTAACATGAACCAGCTGTTCCACAACCATATGCTGACCTGASCAAGACACTGAACTGACTAGATTTTTTCAGTTTTACTAAGTGTGGTGTTTTATGTGTATACATAAAAATGCAAGATAGAAAAGTKTATAAAATATTTCTCACTGCATTCACTTCTACTCTCGGAGCAGCTGCTTATGATCAGTCTCTGAACTGAGTCAGTCAATTTACTCCAATAGATACTAAATCAGTCTCTTTATCCTTAATGATTAGACAGCAGCAAAAGGCACATCTGATAAAACATGGAGAAATCCAACACGAAACTTATTTCTTTCTCCATGAGGAAAGCTTGAGCTCTAACTGTGACTGAGCAGGTTAATTGCAAAACTGTACCAAGTAAAATCATTCTGCAAAGTGAAAGCAGGATCAAAGACATTAGACACAGGCAATAGTGTGTTTAAGGTACAATAAAGAGTGCCTCAAGCCATATTTGTCAGCTACTGTTCCTGTCTTATAATTAACAGCAGATTACAATTGAGTTAAATCTTAACACTTCAGTTTGCAGATTTTCTGTAAACAAAGTAATTTGTTTGGCTTAATTCTGTATTCCAAGTAACCCTTATAAAAGTTTTACTTCACTGAAAACTACCATCCATCTCTTAAATTCAAGAGTTTTATCTGACCTGGCTTCCTTAAACATTTTACTTTTTTTTACAAAGATTAAAAAATACGCTGTGGAGTAAAATTATCTCAGCTTTGAAAATATGAAATTGCATCTGAAGCAGTGCTTCAGTATGTAATAATTTACTGTGGTGCCTCTAAAGCACAGATGGGAGAGTATAGAAAGAGGATTAAGCTGCTTTCCATATCCTAAACTTTATCAGGGATAACACAGAAAACTGTGTCATTCATTACTGCCTGGGGAGTTCTTAAGTGTTAACAATTTATCCAGCTGATACAGTAGAAAAGCTAGAAAGTATTTTTTTYCATTAGCAATAACAGACTGCAACAAAAATGAAAGTCAAAGTTGCATTGCAAGAGTTTTGTTCACCTGCCAAACAGAGGAAATTAATTGCTTCACCTTACATCTAAGCCAAAGTCTAAGTGCGTGGACTCAAGAAAAGCACTGCTGAAAAATTTGCTATCTGGAGTCTTTATTTCTGAAAAGGCTATTTTTGCTGCATTAAAAATAAAGAATGAGACACTGGTTTTGATACTTAATGCTATGCAAGGTTTATGTTCATACACCATGCTTCACATCACACAACTAAAATGGTTTAGGATTTAGTTGAGAACCTAGTAAAATCAGGAGGAATACATTCATTAACATTTAGCAGCCTTTGGATCAGACCTATCCAAAGATTCAGCTGATAATACCAACACATGCAAGAGATTACAACCAAAGTCTTGTTATTCCTTGTAATTATATCTCCCACATGTTTGTTTTCACTTGGATGCTTTGGCAATTTTTCGAGACACTTCTGTTTAATCTGTGCGCTTGGATTTAGCAGAATTTTATGACTGCAGTAGTTTTTGAGTTTCTACAAATCCAAAATTGTACTGCTTAAGTGGCAAGGGTACTGTGGTTTTTCTGTAAAGATGTCATTGCAGAGTAGTTCTTAATTTTCTAAATAGAAGCCCATTAATATAACATGTATTTAAATAAAAAAAAAAAAGAGAGAGAAAAGGTCTGTGCTTGCAGGTTTTCTAGAGGTTGTCACAAACCAGTTTATGGACCCAGTGTGTATGTGTATCTATATATATATATACACATATATATTTAGATAGATATGCACAAAGATTTCTCTGCCTCAGGTGTATGCATTTAATCCTGAAAGTGGTAAGTTGATTGAAAATTTTTCCATTACATCTTTCTGTCAAATTCTGTAGGATTTCTCCATGAAAGCCTGGACCTGCATTCAATCTCTTTTTACATGGTACTTTTGTCTCAGTTTCCGCTGAAAACTCTTGCTACAGATCTCTTTCTCTTCTCCTAGCTTTTGTTCTATTAATGTCTGCTCCCAGTTTCTTTTTGCAGGCTGGACTTTATCTTCTGCTACTACAATTAGTACAAAACCCACAGGTAACATGGGGATGTTTTCCCATTTTCAAATGGTATTCTATATCTCTGGAGTACTTAAGGTCACATAAGCAGACACATTGCACTCAGATGTTTGGTGAAGAAAAGATGAGTATCCCATCTCCAGCAGTGACTGAAATTTTTATTAGTCGTATTCAGAAATGTAATTCCAGCCCTCACATTGTGTTTTTTCTTTTTGACTACCTAATCCCTTAATAATATAATATATGCATTTCTTGGTGTCTGTGAGGTAAATAATATGCTTTCTTTAAGGAAGTGTAAACTGACACCCAGCAAAACTGTGGCTGTGGCTGACACCACTTGCAGAAGCAGTGGAAGTTGCCAGGCTAGGATATTTGCACACACATTTATCTTCTCCTATTCAGTTTTCACATGGTGCCATCATTTTCTTTTAAATAAGGTTCTCTGTGTCCACTCAATCCAACTGGGTTTTTCCAGCAAGACACTGGTGACAAAATGGACTGACTTCCCTGTGGTTAATGCTGCACACAGCAGCAAGCTGCTAAAATTCAGCCCATAGCATTTGGCTTTACTTTTTTGGAATGGCTCCTTCCTCACCCTCACTCTTTCTCTCTTGGAAATTCCCAGAGACTGGAGGAAGGAATGCAGTGGTGAGCAGAGGGAGATGACAGAGTAAGATGCATGCCAGCCTTTGCACCTCAAGAGGTCACACAGAAGTAATAAAGAAGAAAAGATTGGCAGTTGTACTAAATATACTGCACAGTTTACAAACTAACTGCAGAATTAGACTGTTTCCAGTTTCATTCAGAGGATGAACAAGGATCTTTGCTGGATGCTTAGTACAMAAATCTGGTTTTGTGGTTCAGATTTTGGTTTTCTTCTGACTTCTTCCCTGAGCACACATAGCCAGTCCTCCAGAATGTTCTATTTTACTTGCTGCAACAATTTTCATTTCTACTCAAGTGAAATCAATATTTAATGTTTATTGGAGCTCTGACTGGGGAATTCGCTTGTATCCCCTGTCAAGTGACTGCTCTGGCAACCAGGCCAAAAAGTCATGCACAGGCTCTTACACATTTATATACACATTTAGTTCCACTGGTGTCTAAATAACCTGCATAAASCAGAACAGCTGATTCAAGGTTCTGGAGAAGGAGATAGTGTGCTGAAATGACATGAAGGGAACAGAAAACAAGAAGAAAATTTGAACCCTAGAGAGAAAGGGTGCTGTGACTGGTGGGTTGCAGCAAGAAGGATAAGTCCTGTCCACTTCTCTACCCTTATTCTCTACAAAGCTTCCTTGGGTAAGGTTGCTCTSAAGAAAGCAGCCAGATTAATTGCAGAGATACCATAGGAACATGAATGCATAAATTATAGATCCTGATTTAGCTTAAATGTAGGGTAGCTGTCTAGCTGCTAAATATTGTCAAGAAATCTGCAGTGTCTGAATTTTTGCACAGACAGACTTTACATTTCTAAGTATCTTTAAGCATCTTAAGACTGAGGAAGCAACTGAAACCACGGATTTGAAAATCAGCATTTTGACTTCAGGCATTCCCTCATGATTGACTGCTAGGTGAAATGTATATGATTCTGGTTTTTAGAGATACAGACAGTAAACTCAACTGTATGACAACATTGGTGTAGTGCTACATTCCCTGCCATGGGGACACTGAAAGGATAAATGTGCTAAAGACTGTGAAATTTTAGATCTGATACCACTGGTACCATGTGAGTGCTTGGGATGAAGGTGGGAGGGGATGGCCAGCAGGGCAACCTGTGGAGTCCCACCCACCCACTGTCCTGGGTAAAATGGCTTCTTGATGTTTCTAGCACTAAACCAATATGTGTGTGATTCATTAAGCTATTCCTGATGGATATATGGAATTTATTTGTGAACATTTCTTTCTGCATACAGCAGTGTCTGCCTTTTGGTGTTTTTAGGGTTAGCAGGGTTTTGAGCCACATGTGGATTCTGTAGACTTAGAGTATATCTTGGCTGTTTCATGGTTATCCAGGATAAAAAGACAGTTGTCTTTTCCACTGAATCCCATTTTGAAGAATTTGAGTGAAATAAGAGCAGGGAGAGTCACAGGGGAATGGGTCCCTCTTTGATGTGCAAACCTTTGAATTGTAGCTGTGCCTGTTGTCCACACCCTTTTTGCAGTTTGCTGGATGCCAGTCTTCCTCAAGAACTTCCCAATTGTTCCTTGCTCTCATAAATCAAAAGAAGTTAGCCTATCCAGGTAGAAATTCCTATTCAAACACAGAAATACTGCCTTGGGTGTTTCCCTGTTTCCCCTCTCAATCCATCTGTAATTTATTAGGGTGATGTTAATTGTCCTGCTGAAAGACTCTGCTCTACTTAATGTAGAGCAACACTGAAATTTCCYCAGCAGCAGGTTTTTTGTTGTACTGTTTTGGGTTTTTTTTGTCTACTTTTTTTTTTTAATGTATGTTCCAGTTTTCAAGTTATCCATCACAGGCTTTTGGTCAGTTGCCTGAGGTAATCATGTTCTGCTAAATCAGGGCATGGGGGCAAGAAAGGTTACCCTGCTCAACCTTTATAAAGTTTTTGGAACTGCCAACTCCAAGCATCTTGTTTAACCAGGATGATTAAAAGAGTGATAATATCCAGTTACTAGCTCTGAGACAATTTGGCCATCTGAGGTACCATGAGGACTCAGCTACAGCAAGCAAGGCTGTTCTCCACAGAAATGAATATGTGCTGGTGTGCTGCCAAGATTATTCTGGGGCTGCAGATGGCATCTACTGTTCCCACTGTATAAGCCTGGTTTAATGTGACTGGTGCAGACAGTGTGTAGCCGATGGAGTTTTTTTTACTGATGGGATGTGATAATCAAATTTAAATTTTGTTTTCCCTAAATATTTTAGAACACACCAGCCATGTGTTGTTCTTACAACATGTCCTGACAGTAGTGTAAGAACTTCTTCCCCAAATATGGATCTTCTGCATATTTGATTACCTTAATAATAGCCTGCAATAGCTGGTACAGATGGGTCCTGTTTTAGAGGTACATGAAGTCATGAGTTGCCATTGGGCATGAGAACTGCCATTTTTTAAAGGGGCCATAAAAGGCAAATACAGTTTATGTCTCACATGGCACAGTATGTTTGTAGAAGTGATGGCAAGTGCTATAACACATGGGGAGGCAGTAAGACAGTGTAGCAGGGTCGTGGATAGTCAAAAAAGAGGACACTCCAAGCTGGAGGCTCTGCAATCACATGCACAGGGATGTAAACAGCTCAAATTGCCACTGTGTCAGTTGATATCTCCTTGCCTCTAAAAATCAACACTGTCCTAAGGATTGGCTACCTGGGTGTGGCTGCCTGGGGACACCAGATCAGCTGGCACAGCCCAGAGGAGAAATATGAATCTTTGCTGATATCCACCAGCTCAGGATCTATCCAGAGCAACTTCCATGAATATAAATGTCCTATCCAAACAGCGTGGAGCTGTTAAGCTGTGTAAAACAGCAAGATGGGAAGAAGTGCTCTGTGGRCAGCATCCATTACTTGCTAAAGCGTGAACTATTTTATGTGGTCTATTCCAGCTCACGACTATATTTGCAGCCCTTAAGTGTTTAGACCATTGTCTTTGAAGCAAATTTTGTACTTCTTAGATGCATTAGTACTCACAGAAGTGGTCTAGAATATTAGAATCCCATTGGATTTTTCTGAGTAGAGATTAATATTCAAGCTGCAGCTTGTTAGAGAAAAGCTTTTTTTGACACAACAGCAACTGTTGCATTGTTGTACTTCTTAATGTATAACTGCTATGGTTTGCTGGTCTTCTCAAGCTGTATAAAGGAATTGTCTTTTTTATCAGAAAAATGGTTTTATATAGTCCCTGAATCTACGTTAGAATTAGTRTAATCAAATGCGTTTCTTGTGCAGCAGAATTTGTTGGGAATGATATATAAAAGAACCAGCTGCAGGCAGCAGGTACGTATCTAAATCAGCTAAGAATCCATGGAATAGGTAAGTGAAAACTAAGTGGGACATTTCTGAGTTCCTACTTTGATTTCCAAAATGGGGAGTCTCACAGCAACCTAATAAGAAAATGCAAACATGAGACAGGAGTTCACCAGTGTAATTGTTAGGCTTTATTTTTTTTTTTTATTCTGGATGCTGCTGCAGCCTCACTGTCTGCCAGTGAGTTCCTCCTGATTTGATGAGAGTGTCAAAGAGTGTTGGGGAAGATTCCTGAGGACAGAAGAATAATTTTGTGTTGGATCTACAAATTTAGGCAGATGCAAGCTGAACTGGCTGGCTAGGAGCCAGGTCCAGCCCTAAAAACAGCAGAAAATATGGTGGTATGGACAAAACAGTACATTCTGCTGAGAGGCTACTCATGGAGATATAGGGGTGGAGGGTGGGCTGTGAGAAGCAGCTGGCTCCTGTTTCTCTCAGAGCGTGGTGCTGTCAGCAGCCATCTGTGGGGATGTCCTGAAGATAAGGCAGTGCTTGGGAACAGAAATAGGTGTCYATGGCCACAGGAACTGGGGGCAAGTTAGGATAGACTGTCTTAGAATCAGAATCACAGGGGGGTTTGGGTTGGAAGGGATCATCTCATTCCAAGCCCACTGCCATGGGCAGGGACACTTTCCCCTATCCCAGGTTGCTCAGGGCCCCATCCACTTCACTCCCCCAGAGATGGGGCAGCCACAGCTTCTCTGGGCAACCTGTGCCAGGGTTCACCACCCTCACAGGGATGAATTTTTTTCTAACAGTGAATCTAAACCTACTCTCTGTCAGTTTGAAGCCATTTCCCCTTGTCCTGTCACCACATGCTATTGTAAACTCTCTGCCTGTCTTGTAGGTTCTCTTCAGGAACTGGAAGGTGCTCTAAGGTCTCCTCAGAACTTTTTCTTTTCTAGGCAGAACAGCCTCAATCCTCTCAGCCTTTCCTCCCAGCAGAGCTGCTCCATCCCTCTGATCCCTGTGGTGCCTCCTCTGGCCTGGCTCCAGCAGGTCCCTGTCCTTGCTGTGCTGGGAGCCCAGAGCTGGATGCAGACCTGCAGGTGGGGTCTCAGCAGAGGGGCAGAATCCCCTCCCTGCCCTGCTGCCCACGGGGCTCTGGATGAGCCCAGCACACGGGGGGCTCTGGGCTCCCCATGGCCAGGGCATGGCCAGCCTCTCACCCACCAGCACCCCCAGGGCCTTCTCCCAGGGCTGCTCTGGGTCCATTCTCCTCCCAGCCTGTTTTGGGGCTTGGGATTACCTTGATCCAGGTGTAGGACGTTGCCCTTGGCTTTGTTGAACTTTGTGGTTCACACAGACCCACCACTTGAGCTGGTCAAGGCCCATGTGGATGGCATCGACTCCTTCCAGTGTGTTCTCAGCTCCACACAGCTTGGTGTCCCCAGCAAATCTGCTGAAGGTGAACTCAGTCCCACTGTCCTGCCACCCACAGCCCCCGCCCTCAGGCTGTGTCCCACATAACATAGAAATTGCTAGGGGAACCCTGAATTAAATTGCCAGAAATGCTAAGATCGATAGATGGATTCTTCTTGGCTTCATTTAGCTCTGGATCATGCTCTCAAGGAAGAAATAGATGACTACAGGCCTTAACCTGAATTCTCATAGGCAAGAGTGGAGAGGTAATCTTTCTTGTAGAGTGGATTGGAAAAACTCTGCTAGCCTTTCCAAATTCTGTTCTAACTTCTCCCACCAGGCCTGGGTGGCTGCATACTTAGAGGACAGCATTGATTCTTTGGAGCTCTTTCCAGCAGGGTGCTGTCATCTTGATATTAAAAAAAAAATAAAAAGCCATCCAAGTAAAAGGGAAGTGGGGTGATGAAAAACTAAATGTTTGAAAAACAGGCCAATTCTTTRAGTTTCCCAATCCATTACATAACAAAAATGCATGAACTGTGTGATTAAGAATACTAAGTAGTAAGTAAAGAAATCAATTCTGTTTAGTGAAGATTCAAATCCCCTTGAGGATTTAAAATGTTTTTTAAAGTCTAAGGAGGTGTGTGGGGGGTGACATTTTTTCTATAAATGCATAGAATTACTAAGCACAAGGGATTTATTTAACCAGGAAACTTACATTACTGAGATTAGACATCTCGTTTTCAAGGTGCTCTGGGAAGATAATGACTCCTATACCCATAATTCACTGAGACATCAGTTTTGTCTGATAATACATAAATTGACCTGATGATAGAAGTTAGCAGTTTTCACTCTAAATTGCAGTATAGTGCTAGATAGCAATAAAGAATGTGTGGGGGTGATTCATTGAGTTTCTGTAAATTATAGAGCAGGGGATTTGGCCCTCATGTTTAGGAAATGTACATTTCATCTCTAAAACAGAGATGCAATTTTTCCTTTCATTAAAATATAAGTGCTCTGAAAAACAAAATTAAATCTTTTGGAACAAGGGAAGGAACAATGTGGTTATTTAACTTGAAAAGAAGGTTAGCCTCAAGGAATAGCTTAATGTTACAATGAATCATATGGAAAACACCTTGGGCTTTTGTGATGCTGTGATTAAATGTGATCAGTTAGCAGGAGAAGGTGCGTGAAATTCTGATTACAGAGAATTTGATGGGATTGTTGCCAGTGACTTTATTATGCACAGAGCTTCCCTTGGATCCTGGAAACTCTGAAAGCATTTTACTTGCCTATTTGATTTTGAGTTAGGGAATATTGGCTCTTCTTTTCTTTATTTGCTTGATTTTCTGGGATKAAGTAAATGTTATAGCATTTTATGTTGAGTAAGATTAAAATAGTCTCTAACTGAGCTAAACTCTGTTGAAAATCCTTGTTGCAAAGGTGTAAAAGCTGCTGTATTGAATTGATGCCTGCATCTGTAAGATTTCCTTTTCAGAGGAGGAACAGACTATTGCAATTTGGCAGAGGTGAGGAGGATTGTGAAGCTTTTTCCTTACCAGTTTTTAATTAGCTGCTGAATGTAAAAGGAGGAAATGAAGAAGCTGCCTCTAAATTGAAGGAGATTCTAAAAGAAAAAAAAAATCAATACCGTTTAAGGAATCAGATTTTTAGTTGATACTTCATGGGTCCTTTCCAAACTATTAAGTAGATGTAATTTAGAGCCACTGATTGGAACATCTGATTCAGGAATATCAGATGTTAGTAGCTCTGTCTTAGAGACTGTATTGTGTTTGTGGTCTGAAATGGAGCTTTCTACCATTTTGAGTGTCTTCAGGGGATGTGCATGGCAGAAAATGTTAAACTTGTTTTACAGTAAAAGTCTCCCAGGTTCACACAGGGACTTCTCATGGAGCTCTTGGCCATGGGTTGTGGGTCACACAGCTCTGCACAGAACTGCTTTGTCACCTGCCTGTTGGAAATGAGCAGGAGCACCTGAAAGGAGACAGGGGTTTTATCCAGTGTGCTCCTATCTGCACATGTCAGGGAATAAGTGGGGCATGGAGTAGGCACTGGCTCAAAGGAAGTTCTGAAATTTCTTCTCTCCAAAGAAATGGGGCAGCAAGAGGGGAAGCCTCTGACTTAATTTCTGAACTTCCACTTTCCACCAAGATAATAGCAATGCACTATGTTTACTTTGAAATGATATTAAAGTAATAATTCAGCCTTTTACGTGGTGTGAATAGAGAAATGTGGCCACTCAGTCTCCAAGAAGTTGCATGTTTAACACTCAGACTATATCAGGCAGTAGCATTGCTGCTTTTGGTTTTAAACCTGTATGAAAACATTCAGATGACAAATAAATGATGATGAGAAGACAACTAGATGCACATTTTAATTAAGGATTGATATGCTAAAAGAGGAAAAACCGGAGGAGGAAGAAAATAAGAGTAGATATTATTTCCATATTTACTGTAATGTGTCCAAGTTAACAACTACTAATACTTTATTTTATCTTTGTCCATCACACAAAGAAATCTGTGAACCACACAGCCCTGCTGAGTTCTCCCAGTGGCAGATGAAGCTGTACCAGTAGAGTGGCTGTCATTAGAAGGGGAGCCTGGAGCTAGGGCTCAGTTGAGAGTACCTGCACCACAGCTCGACCTTTACTGCTTGTATGCCATGTTAGATTATGGATTGCCACTTACTGGGAACACACAGCTGAAATCCAGTCTCCTGAAAAGGCCAAGGATGCCTTGAGATCTCAGCTATGAAGCCCATTCATTGTGCAGGAATAGAAAACTTAATATTCGAAAGTCTCAATTTGTGTGACTTTTTTTTCCCTTTTTTCCGTTTTTCTTTTTTTTTTTTTTTTKAGGATGTAGAGCCCCAGCATACAGAAGTCATGGAACAGTGACAAAAGAGAATTAAATGCTAACCATAATGTAAGATTAAAGTTGGGAAGTGAAGGTTCAACTATTTGATAAAAAACTTTTTCCTGTCCCCTGTTATAGTGGGTTTGCTGTTCTGTTATGCTACTGCTGCAAAAAATGCACTATTTATAACAGATAAAATATACATAGAGGTCACAACACTGATGTTGCTTTCAAATTTGATGTATTTAGTTACTGTTTTTTAATTATTCTCAAAGCTCAAATTCTTTCCACAGAGAGCGGTGGTGTCAAATGGCATTATGAACTCTTGCTGAGTATTTTATTTATATTATTCATCCTGATAATAATCTGTTGCTTCTTATTTTAATTATTCTAGTAGGTGTTTCCTTACAGTTTGTGATTTATCTAGTAGTCTAATGTCATCTCTAGTTTAGGCCTATCAACAAACTTGACCCTTACAGAAAGTTGCATCAGTGAATAATAAGCATCTAAAAAGTGCTACTTTTTCATAAGAAGAGTTTTACCACTGACAGTATCCAAAACCATGTAAWAACACGTGCATTTTTGCCTTCCTACACAGTTTCTTTGCCATATATATGTATCTGTAGCTGTAGGTACAGGCTCCTTTTTCTATTTTAATGCTTATTCTTAAATTATTCTCTGTTCTGCGTATCTACAAATATAGGCAAAATGAAAACTTAATAGCTTAGTTTAAGGTCTGCCCTTTTAGTTACTCTTACCTTGAGGATCTGCAGTATAAAATCAAGAAACTTCCTCCTAAATGTTTCAGAGTATACAGCCAAATCACCACTAAAGCTACAACCCAGAATCAAGAAATTAAATCAGTCTGAATGGAAGATTCAGAATTACTTATTTTCATTTTACTATAGTAACTTATATAGTCCTCCAGTCTTTCTGCAGTTTTCCTGATAGCTATTACTGTAAATAGGCATTATAAAAAAAGTAATTAATTCTCTGTAGCTGGAAAGGGTACTTTTGGTCATTACTTTCATAGTGCTCTGCACATGAGATTTCTGCTGGCAGTTTGGTTTTTCCAGCTGGAGAACCTGAGGCACAGGAAGGATTAGTACTTGCTCCCTTACAAGAAAACTAGCAAGTGAGCCGTAAAGCAAATGCAAGCCCATCTGTGGCAAGCTTGGTCTCTCAAATGTCTATTTTTGTGTCACTAGGTGGTAATTGACAAAATCTGTTACTATTCCTCAAGTTTATAGAAGGAGTAAATGGGAAGTCTTTCATTAATTTGCTTCCAAATGATAACATTTGTCATAAAGCTTTTCACAGCCAACCCTACTTTACTAATATGTGAAACCAACCTGAAATTATAACTGGAAAGAAGGCCTGGGAAAAGCCTTCAAGAAGACTTTTACATACTTCACAGCAAATTGGAAACATGTAAGTTAAGGATTTTTCATTTTAAAATCCTGTATCTTATCTTTATTTGTTTGTGTGAGCCTTRTTGGGGTTTTGCTCATGGTAGAAACCATCTTATGTTAAAATGTATTTATCCTGCCAAGGTATAGACATTTCAGATTTGCTGGGATGTAGATTCAGACTACAAAATTACTAGAATAAACTGAAACTGAAACAGTCAGAAGTAGGAGTGATGAAAGAGATGCCTGTCCTTTACAAATATGAAGCTGTGGGCCCGAAGAAAGGAAATCAAGATCGTGGTCACAACATGACATTGCCTCTCCATTAGTGATGAATTTCAGCTTCTCTGTTCAGTACCAATTGCTCCTTGTTCATGTAATCAAATTTCATAGCATTTACATAAGAGCTGACAGAAATTAATTTATGGGAAATTAATTGTGGGTTGGTGGGCGATGTTATTCCCAGCACAGTCTAATTTCAGGTATTTAATAATCTGTGAAAATTGAGACTTACAGTGCTTTTTCAGCATTAATTCTTTGTTAGACTGCTCTATTCCACAGCTGGTGATGGAATTTTCCTGGTTTATACCAGCTAGTGACATAGACTAGTGTTTTTCTCTACAATMATTTCTTCTTTGATTGCTTGTCAATATGCATTATAATACCTCTCACTATAACCCATGGATCAGCTTTAACCTCTCCCAATTTTTCTTATTTTCCAGATTTGCCAAATTTTCAAATGAGAAAATTGGTTTAATCCTAATCTTCATCAKCAAGCAACCAACATGTTAGGCAGCAGTTTGGTAACTCTTTTTTACAGTACAGATGTAAAATTTGAGATTTTTGCTTGGTTTGTCATTGGTTGGTTGTGGGTATTTTCAATAATTTGTTTGTGGCTCACAAGTTGTTTTTTTATTTTCCCAAGATCTGTGAGTAAGAACGTTCCATTCATAATGTAGTAACTAATAATTACTGAATTTTGTATATTAATTCATGTGTATAGAGAACCATAATTTCATTAAAATTTGTCTTTTGATAATCTCAGTAAATTGAGAAGATTTACCTTGGAGTTAGTTGCATGTGCCAGTAGTCTCAGACAAAAAAGTTTTATTTCTCTTAGGTGATAAACTTTAATGGAAACAACAGCCTGCAAGAGAGCATTTTGAGTTCATCAAAATCATTCAGACCGTGCTTTTGTTTTGCTAGTAAACACTGCTCTTTAATTCAGAAAACAGTTTGTATTGGCCTGGGGAAGCCTGTCTCATTTGATAATGGGCTCTGAATCCAGTGGATTATTGCAGGGATTTTATCTTGCAGTAATCTCCAGGGAGAAATGTACAAACAGCTGGGAGAGCAAGAAGGAACCGCATTGTGCGGCAGGAGTTTGTGGAGCAGAATTTTAGGGTGCTGGAGTGGATCTCAATACCAACATGAATCTTTTCTGTTTTTCTCTGGTAAGTGTGAACAGACATGTTTTTTTTTTTAGTGGGTTACTGAGTTTATAAACTGAACTGGTGGGTGTGTTTTATGGAAAATAATGAAGGATTTATTTCACAAACAGAGCAAGGGTTGTATAACAACAGTGAGTCTCTCTAGCCTAGACGAAGGAGCTTTTGTGTAAGAAATTGTATGTAGCAAAATATGATTAAGTAAAAATATAAAGCAAAGAATGTATAATAAATGTGCTATGCACTACCTGTGACTATTGCAAAAACATGCAGATTTAGTCATGAGGCAATTAATCCAAATACGGTAAAACGCCTCCAAAGTAAGATAAAATTACTAAATATATGTATGTTATAATTTGTTTTCCACTCATTTTTTTGGGTATTTTTAAGATAATAGTATCCTTTTTTCCTTCTTCAGTAGTTTGGGAGAACTGCTAGAACTTTTCAAGCAATAGTTTTTTATTAGCCAAACATGAGAAGATGGTAATCAGGAATAATTTAGTCATGGCAATATTTGCTCACAGACAGAGGACTTAAGACCCTCTTTAGTTGGTTTTGCTTTTTTGCACTTTCTCTTTCTGTTTGTTTTTTTTTGTTGGCTGGTTGGTTTGGGGAATTTTCTTTTTTTTTTTTCCCTTCTTTCCTTGCCCCAAGGCAGCTGCTCAGAATGAACAGGTAAATCAGGATAGGAAATCCACAGAAACTGCTTCTGTTTTAAGAGCTTAACCATCTGCCAATAGCAGTGCCCAGTATTAGTAATGGTAATTAGCTGAGTATATTTGCTGTATTTACCCAGCACAGCAGATCTGTTTGCGATTTTTCATCTTTTGTCCTGATGTTTAGTATATCTTTCCCATACATTTAGAAAGAACAATAGAAATCAATAGTCAAGCTGTACTAATATAAACTCAAATAGGGCAACTGCTTTGTGTGAATTGTTGCTCCTGATTGCTAATACTATCTTAATGCAGGGACCTGGTGTTTTCCAGATCATAAGGATTAAAAGCTGATTTGTACTTAAAGTAAAATGCAGTAGTATTTCAGGAATCTGTTACAGGAGCCTCTCAAAAAAAAATTCCCTGGGAACTCAGTGACAATTTTGATCATAGTTTAGTGTGAATGCCTATGTATTTGTACAAAGTTAACAATGGCTTTGTGGTACAGCCTGTAACAGCTTGAAAATATTCATTTCAGAAGTTCTTTGGGAAAGAACTGTTCTATCAGTATTGTGCTGTTCTGTTGGAGCAGCTTGTTGTTTTCTAAGTAGTTCACTTTTAAAAAAGGTGTTGAGCCTCGTATTGGTAGAGAAACCAACATTTAGATGAAATGTCAGGTAGATTGTGGGGGTGAGAGGAGATCAAGCTCCTGTTTCCCCGTTAGACTGAGTATTGCAGCACCCAGGGTTTCTGTGGGAGAGGCAATGACTGCTGTGATAATGGATGGTTCAGACAAGTGAAAGCTGGTGCCATGATAGTTTCTGTAATGAAGTAATTAGTTCTGTTTAAAGATTGCTGCTAAGAAGATAACCTCCCTTCTTTACAAGCTTTACACGGGAGCCATTCTGTCCACTTTGGTAATCTTCTGCTCACCCAGCAAAACACCTCACATGTTATCAACATCTAAAGATAATTTATAGATCATTAATGGGTTTCATAAAAGGAAGAGCCCTGTGCAGTCCTCCCTGTGCCTGTGACATGGGGCAGTTGCTTTCAGTATTCAGATTGTCTAACTTGGAAATGAGCTGGTGATCCAAGTACATGCAGGGGCCACTTTTACTCTGTCACCCTGTGACCATGGAGAGGCTGGCTACAAAGTAGTAGCATCAATATAAGGGTATTTTTCCCTTCAAGGGTGTCAAGCCAGAAATAATGAACAGCAACAACATAATTAGGATTCAAAGGCAACTTCTAAAGGTGTCATGGGTGAGAGTTTCTTAGTAGATGCAAATAGCCACCAAGGAATAGGAATCATGGTGTATTTACATCGAGTGAACATCTGGAGTAACTGCTAAACCTGAAACTGTGGAAGAGAAACTCAGACTATTGACAGACAGAACAAAAAGAACTGTACAAAAGAAATAATATTCTCATGGAAGTATTTATCTCATGTAGACTGACTGAAAGCATTTCAGACTGCAAAGATTTTGTGTGTGTGTACTTATGTGTGGATATGTATATACTGTTAAAATACTCTGATTTATAGCTCAGAAAATACCTTTCTACCCTATAGTGGAGTATAGTGGTTGAAGTAATCTACAACCTAAGAGAATGATAATAATATTCTGTTTAACCAGACTTCTGGCTAATCAATTGTGGTGGAACAACCAGGTTGTTAGAGGAACATCTGTTCATACTGTTGAATTTTAATTTGTGTTTGCTTTCATACCTGTCCATAAAACTGAGACATAGTTCTAGCATGAGACACAGTATTATGGGCCAGTCTAGAAAGTGATTATGTGGAGGCTGGAGACACATAATAGTCACAAGAAGATTTTGGTGAGGCTTAGGAGCCTGAACTGGATTGTCCCCTTCCCAGTGAGGCAAACAGGAATTACTCCAATCTGTCACCACCTGGGAGTCCTCTGATCTCCTAGTGTGAGTGCTCCAGCATGGGGTGTTTCCCCAGCAGTACTTTGTGTCCTGAGTTGACTTCAGAATGATTTGGTTTCTCAACTGAGATTATTTTTCTCATCAGACTCATTGCCTTGTTCTCAAGAGATTTGCAGGCAAATTAGATTTGCCTTCAAAACCTTGTGTCCCTTTTCCACTTACAAAATGATCAATAGGGTAAATGTCCCCTTTTTTTGTAGATATATTATGTTAGAAGGTCAACCTTAGGGTCTAAATTTGCAGTCTCTTTTCCATCTTATGGTGCTTAGTATGTCAGACAATTGAATCAGAGCAATACTCTTTCTATTATGGGCAATATACAGAGAAGAGTCCCAAATCAAGCCCTGTGTTTGTGTGAATTGCAAGAAATTAAGCTGCCAAACCACCTGTTTTGATACACTACCTAATAAATATCAGAATCCTACAAATCTGATAAATTAAATTTATTATTGAACTGTAAATTCCTTTAGTTCGGGTAGAATCTTTTTCCTGCATTATTTTCCTAAGTAGGSTCTCCAGTGTCAAGGATATACACATGAGGGTTAGCAGCAATTCAGCTGGAACAGTACCTGTTAAACCTMTCCTGACTTACACTCACAAGCCCTGCCTTTCAGTAAAGTTTTCATAAGAAAGCACAGCAGAAACCTGTGTAAGAAGCCAGCAGAGAAAGGCTGTGACACTCCTAATCACAGGGTTGTTCACAACCCTTATTCAAGTTGTGCACTGCTCTTAGGATTTAAGCCAAACAAGATCCCTTTCATTTGTCTATTTCTTTCCCATATGGTGCCTTTCTAACCACCACTTTTGCTAGGAAAATGTAAAGTTAAGTACTGAGTGAAAGTCTAATCCTCTTAGTGATTTTCAGTAGCATTGAACTAGTTATGTTTTATTTTGATTGTTGTTTTAAAGATGTGCTGACAGCACAATGTAAAACGTATTACATGTAATGTTATAAGCTGAAAAAGCCCTTGGCACTAAAAGCTAATGTTTCTATAGTGCAAAATGCAGAGAGAATGAGTATTAATAAAAGTGATGTAGTGGATAAATTGTGAATTAGCTGGTGCCTCTATGTTAAAGAAACCATAGAAAGGTGCTAATGCTGCTCTGACTAGTGGGACATGATGGTACTTAGGAATGGACTGGACTTGAAAATATGTTTTACCAAAGAAGAATTAGCTGAATTTGGAAAGACCTTCCTCTAAAGTGGTGCATGATTAGAAAAGATCTAAGTGGTTGAACTTTGTAGTGCTTCCCATGTAATCATCTCTATATAGGCCTTGTTCCTTTTAGCTGGATTGCTATCATCCCACCATAGACAGGGTTTTACCCCTAAACCTGAGATGGAAAATGACCTGGCTGCATTACTAAATTCTCATTCTTTACCTTATGAAYCTAGTCTCTGCATGCCATGTTGATAATATCATGCAAAGGGAAGAGCTAACGGCAATTATTTTCTTCTAGATCTGAACTAGGTTATTTTGGCTATTTTATCCCATGAAACTCCTGAAGCAAAGAGCTTCAGAAAGCTTTTTTTATTCCATGTAGGATAAAGAAAATGTGCTAACTACTCCAGAATTAAGCTCATATTTTATTCTGCTRTCTCTCATTTTCCTCTGTGATGTTTACTGTGTTCAGGACTACTAAAAGAATTAATGTATGAAATGAAAAAACTTTACTGACTTGGCAGGTTTTGGTATTCAGGTTTTACAGATTTAACTGTAAAATAACATAAAATAGAAGGGAGAAAGAAAATTTCAATTTCAGCTAAATGCTTTGAGTTGCCCTCAAAGAAAGGCAATTAATACAAGGAAAACACACTCTTAGAAAGTATATAACCAGCAAGCAAAGAAAACAATTTTGAAACCTGAAGATATTTTTTCTCTTTTTTGGGTGCTATCCTTCTCACTCCTGTGCTTTTTTTGTGTGAGTTTTCTTTATTGCACTTGCTTTCCTGGTTGTCCCCTCTCACATCCTTTCCTTCTCTGTCATGTGTTCTCACTCTTTTCTGTGTCTGCGCTCACCTGAGCCCACAAAAGCCTCCCTTCCTCTCTCCAGTCCATCTTCTTTTGTGTCTCTTTCTTATCTTTTAATTCTCCTCCCACTCTCTCCTTTCACTGTTCTTTGCCTTTTCTCTCTCTTTAGATCTTTCTCATGCTTCCCTTTCTCAGGAGCTCTCATGCTTTTCCCTTACTTCAACAATGCCATGTATTATTCCCTATTRAGGAGAAGCATATAGTTTCATTTTACATTGCAGAATCCTGGAAAGGTTTTCAACTCATCCTTTTTGTCTAGAACCTGTGATTCTGCTCTCTCACCCATTTTCTCTCTTCACGTGACCTCGCTCTCTTTTCTGCACCACCATGCCCTTTCTCCCTTGCTTAATACTTCATGGCCACTCAGTCTCATGTCCTGGTGCTCACTTTCTTGCACTCTTTCTCCCTCTTTCCTGACAGCTCTGTTTGTCACAAGGATTCCTTGCCCTCCATTGCTCACATATTCACTGTTTCTCACGAGGTGTCCTGCTCTTTCTTATCCCCTTCCTCACAGCCCCTCTTTCTTTTGGCCTTGCACAGTCCCCCCCTTCTCATGACCTCACCCTCACTGTCTCTCCTGCCGGCACACTCACTCTTGCACATGCCTTCTCTTTCTTGAACAATCTGTCTCTTGCACACCATCTCTTCCTCRTTCTTCTTCTCTGTGCTATTCACACTCCCTTCTTCCCATGCCCCCACTCTTGCTTCCTTGTGTTTGCTTGGTTTTTTTGCATATTTTCCAAGCCTGCTCTCTTTCTCATGTTCTTTCTCSCTTTTTCTCACACTCTTTCTTGTCTTTCTCTCACACGTGCACTTTCTTGCAGCCTTGCTTGTTCATGCTTGTGCTTCTTTGCACACTTCCTTTCCCAAGCACTTGCCCTTTCTCATGATGGTGCTTTTCTTGTACCCTTGCTCTACCCTTTCCTTCGTGTGCTCTCCTGCCTGCAGCTCTGCCCTTTCTTGCAACCCCTCTTTCCTGTGCCCTCCTGCTTTCTCATGAGTGTTCTCTGTTGTGTGAGCATTCCCTCTGATTTGGGCTTGTTCTGTCTTACAGTCATATTTGCTTTCTTAACGTATCTTGTGCACACTTCCTTTCTCACATCTCACTCTTTCTTTCATGTAGGGTACTTTCTCATGCCCTCTCTTCTCACACCTTGATTTCCCTTACATTCCTTTTCCGGTGCCCTCCCATTGTTTCTCACCTTGTGCTAAACCTTTTTCAAACCTTGTGCTAAACCTTTTTCAAACCTTGATGCTTACTTTCTCACTCCATTTCTCTGCCCTTCTCCTTGTGCTTTCTCCCTCTTTATTTCTTGTGCACTCCGTTTCTGGAGTGCTCCCCCTTTTTTGTGGATTTGCTTCTCTTGTGACCTCCTTCTTTCCAGCACCTCCTTGCACATGTTGGCAGTTTCTCCTGCAACCATGCTCTCACACACACACCATGGGCTCTGTCACACCCTTTTGCTTTCCTTTCTTGTGGCCATCCTTTCTCACACTTTTGCTGTCTTGCCCATGTCCTCCCTTTGTCACACCCTAGCTCATTTCATTGCATTTGATCTTTTTGCTGCCCTCTTTCTCTCATGCGCTCGCTCTTTCTCATTCCCTGGCTCTTCCCCTACACTTGTTTCCCCTGTGCTTACTCTCCACCCACTCCTGTGCTTCCTCCTGCACTCACAACCTTTCCATTCCCTTATCTTCACTCTTCCTCAGGAAAGCTTTACTTCTCATCTATGTGAAAAACACCAATCACTTGTTTTTAAAATTTTAAAAGTTTAATAGTAATAAAGTGGTTATAAAAATAGCAATATAATTAGAGTAATAATAATTTTGACAATTTGGATTAGGACAATATGAGACAACAGAAACAAAGCGTTATGGACGTCCGGGTACCTTTTTCTGGGCAGCACGAGCCCGGAAAAGGACACATGTTAATAGAGGATTAACCCTTAAAAACAATAGCCTGTTGCATATTCATACACCTCATACATGATGCATAAATTGCATTCAAACAAAGGATTCTGTCTGGTCAGTGTCAACTTTTTCCTCTTAATCCTGACAGCATCTTCGGAGATGAGCAAGGCAGGAAGAAGTTCATTTCTCCTGATAATGGAGCAATAAATTCTTTTTCTCTGAAAGATTTAGGTGTCCTGTGATTGCTATCTGACTGTGAGTCCTTTCTTTAAAAAAAAAAAACAACCTTACATAGCATAGTTTCTACTTTAACATTTTGTTATAACCTAAAACTATAACACACTACTTGAGGAAATTAATACAGCATAACTTTCTAACACAACACATATAATATTCATTTTAATATTTGTGAAAAGCCAACCATAAAATATGCATTTTTCACAATCCAACATCTGTCTCATGCTTGCTTTCTTCTTGTCTTCTCCTGCTCTCATTCATGGCTCCTCTTGCTTTCACACATTCCCTGGCTCTCCCTTGCTACCTCATCCCTTTCTCTCTTTCTCCCCTTGCTCCCTGTTTTGTGTGCTGGCTCTTCTTTGTGCACTCACTTTTTCTTGTGTTCTTTCTCACAGCAGTTGTGCTTTCCCATGTGATCCACTTGCCTGCCTCCTCTTCCTCATGCCCTGGCAACTCTTCATGCACATCCTACTCCTTGTGCCCTCACCCTTTCACATGGACCTGCTGTTTTTTCTGCACACTGGCTTTTTCTTATGTGCTCACCCTTTCTCGCACTCTTGAGCTTCATCTTTCTCACACAAGATCTCTCTCTTTCTTGCTTGTTCTCACGATTTTCCTCTTTCAAGCACTAATYCTCACATGCTCCCCATTGCGCTCTTCCTCTATTTCTCTAGTTCCCCCTCTCCTCTCTCTCTTATTCTTCCTCTCTCCCCTCCTTCTCCTCCATCTTTTTCTGTATCCTTTTGGTGTACTTTCTTACCCTTTTCCCCCCACCACTCTCTCCTTTCACTGTTCCTTGTACTATCTTTTCTCTCCCTTTTTAGCTCTCTCATACTCTCTCTTTCACACGAGTTCTCTTTTATGCTTCCATCTCTTCATTAAATAATCTCTTTACCAAAGTTGTGCTTTATTCCCTATTGACGGAGTGTTTCACATTTCCCTATGGCTGCATTTCACATTGCAGAACCCTGGAAGTGTGTAACAAGTTTTTAAACCCATCATTTTTGTCTAGAAGTGCTCCATGCACAACTTCAGATGGGGAGGCTGAACCATCATTGCTATATGGCAAAATACTTACAGTGATAAAAAATAAATGCAGTAATAAAAAAAAATGCAGTTGCTGTCAAAACCCAGGCTCAGCTGGATGTTCAGCACTTCCATGTGTTTCATAAACTAGGCACCAATTTCCCAGGAAACATTAACTCATTAGTTCCTAGAATAGGCTCAAGTATATAACTTGAGTATTTTCAAGAAGTTCACCGTGAAATATTTCTCCCAAAATATTTATTTTGGTTTATCAAGAGTCTAGCAGAATGGCAGATAAATAGCCATTGATAAACATTGTGCTTGCAAAAATTAGTCATGTCTCTGAACTGCTGTTCCACCAGTCAAAAATATTGCCTGTAAAGCTTCATGTATTAATAATATAACTTCAAATATACATCTGTGTTTATCTTCTGTCATAAAGGAACAAATGCCTTTAAATAATAATATACTATGTTAATTTCAATGGTGTTGCTCTGCTGTAAGTCACACTGCTATAAATTTGATTTATTCCTTAATTAATGCTGTTAAAATTAGTAATCAAAATTCATTGGGAAAATATTCAGTGCAGATCAAAATGGCAACATCTAAAATTTAGGATCATCAGTTAGAGTGTCTTTAGTTTTGCCATCTGCTTTCACTTAACTCTTGAATTATGAAATGGCAGTGTGTATATGTAATCCTAGCTCTTGTAGTTGTGGGATAAATGTGAAAATCTTAGTTTCTATTACAATGTTTATATTCTTGGTGGGTAAAAAGAACCTTACATGTGCATTAAAACCCAGAGTTCAAAAATTTAATTGCGAATTGAATTTTTAATTCTAGGCATTATCATTATTTTGGGGACCTAAACCATAATTGTCAAATTCTGGGTGCTAGCAACACTGTTTCTCTCTAATTCTAAGTAATGAGGTTATCTTTCTGCATCAAATTAACTTTTCTCTTTTTTTCCTATATAGAAGTACTAGCTAGAAAACATTTTTATGGTTCATATAAAAGCTTTCATGGTATATGGTTTTCATAGTTTCCACAGGAATTTTCATGTAGTGTTGAGTTGGAGATATATACCTGGTTTTACTCCTTCTGAGCAGATAGCCGTCATTTTTACTGCACCCTCAGCTTTAACATGGCAATCTGTGGTGTCCAAGTCATGATGCTGTGAACTCCAACATTTGGATACTTACTAAAATCAACATCTATATGCCTTTTCAGAGATAAAAGCTAAGAAAAGGACTTCAAAAGCCGGGGGAGGTAACACACACTCCATTATGCAAATTACATCAGCATTTTCCTTTTAAAATTACAGTTAATTGAATATATTTGCAAGTGTTCATCTCTGTTTAAAATGTGTTTCAGGAGGGCTCGATGGACAGCCTGTATGAGCCTGTCCCAGAACGTCAGGAAGCCAAGGATACAGCTACTCTTGAGAGCCAGGCTAGTGCTCCAGTGAGCACGCATGGAAACTCGGGGCCACCTGACAGGTCTATGTCTTTGGTGAGTAACATTTCATTGCAAAGCATGCAATGCATTTTACAGAAAAACTCTTGCTGTGTACGTGGGCACGTGTGTGTTCTGCTGGCTTATCTGCCACTTTGAACTATTTAGGCTCTTCAGAGCCACTGCTCACATCTCATCTCTGTAGCCAATGACCTGATTTCTGTCCAGTCACAACCAGCACCCTTGAAAAGCAGGTCATGAGTTTCTCTACAGCAAAGGGAGATTAGTGCAGCTGCACTGGTGGACAGGGGAATTTCTCTTTGCAAGTAACAGAATATGAAATCTCTGAGTACAGTTATTGGTATGGTTTGTCTCTAAAGAATATACTATCAGTGTCTTTGGTGGTCCTTTTTATTAATACAGAAAAATGCATTTCCAAAGCATGAGTTGCATGAATTTTGTAACTGATGGCCTCTGGATTAAACTTGACATTTTACAAGACCTCATTAGGCAAACATGTCAAAAAAGTTGTCTTCTGGGCTTTTTTTTTCCCCTTCCTAAATGATGTTACCCTACTTAATCCTTTCTTATTTGCATGTTACTGGTATAATAGATGATGCTTTGACAAATACTTTAACATGGTATGTTAAATTACATAATCTTATTTATTTCAGAATCTCTGTTCTCTGCTTTGCAATGTGCCTTTGCTTATAATTACTGTTTCTCTTTCAATGTAAGATGCAGTCTGATGATTGAATGAAGGGGAAATCAGGATGTTCATCATTCAGAGGAGACTTTCCTCCCTTCAGATATTGTGCCAAGTGTTACCCACATGCATCTGGGTTAGGTACCATGTACCTATGAGACTGCTGGGCCTTTGGTGTTGCAATATCACACAGCAGGTTTGCACACAGGATTTGCCTGGAGAAAGTGCTGGAGCTGGTGGGGTGGGAGAATGCCTAGGGAATTGTGGCATGCACTTGTTAAATTGCTAAAGGACTGAAAACAACTTGTTCTCAGACCCATCTGCTGTAACCACCTCACTTCATGCATGTTCCTCTCTTCCACATAATCACCTTGGGACTGTAAATGATGGTCCTGGTTTTGAAAGTGTAGCAGTGCAGAGATCTCAAGATGATTCCTCACAGCATCAGCCTGTGCTGATGATCTATGAGCCTGGGCTCTGAAATGTCCCTACATGATAATTTTCCTGCAATAGGTGGGAGATGCTCTCCTGAGTGACAGGGCTTTTCCCCATTACCAGGCTGTGGCCTTGTCACTATAAGAATGAGCTACCAGTTAAGAGTGCATAATTGTGGTTGTGAAATGTGGCTATAACCTCATCCTAGCTTGACTGGAGTATGTTCATTGTGGGAAGCTCTAGTTATTTGTATTTGTGGACAGCATTGCATTCTACATGCTCAAAGATTAACATTATAGTACAGTTCCTACATCCATTCAGTGTTTTCCCCTTTGCCATGACTCCAAACCAACTTAATTTTCAATGACTGCTACACTAATATTTCCTTAGCCAATAGATGTTAATCTCTTAGAAGCAGTATTTAGACAACATAAAATGGAAAAGGCAGCTCTGTTTTTTGTTTGTACCCAGAATAGGACATATGATATCCTAATGGACCTTGAAATAGAAAACTAATAGGAATTGCCTTTTATTTATGGTGAAGACACACCCCTAGCACTTTGCTCTGCTATGGTTTTCACAATGTGTAAAACTAAGGCAAAATTACAGTGATTGTTTATATCAGGCTGTTTCTTGCTTTTTCTTGTTTTATTCTGCTTTTTATGTGGCAGCATCTTTAGACTTTTCATTGTATTGGGCTAGAGTTAGGCTTCATAAATTATTTGGCTAAAGAAAAATAATCAACCTATCCAGTAAAGAATTCTGTATTCCTTGAGCCCACCTGCAGAAGCAGATTTGTTACTAGTACAGGATTAGAAAATCCCATACTTTAATCTGAAGAAATTTTAGCAAAACATCTTTCGTTTTGTGAGATAGTACTGCATAGTCCATGAGGGTACATGTATAACACTGAATAGAAGAATCCAGCACTTTGGATTCTGCTACCTCTTTTAATGTATTTTTGTTTTCTTAAAGGAAGTATTTTGATGATGCCATATTGTTCATAATTACATATAAATTTCATTCTCAATAAAAACAACTCTAAATGGGATAGGCACACTTGGCTCGCTTGGTATTAACAAGAAGCTTCCCAAGGCTGGCTCTAGGTTTTATGTCCTGGTTTAAGAGAAAATAAAAGAGTTAAGCTCAGCACTTAACTAAAAATACTGTCTGGATGCTGTGTCACTGTGCTGGCTGTAGAATCAACACGATTATTTATAAAATACTTTCTAGAAATGGAAAACAAGATTAGTGATGACGTGTCAGCAGTAAGACCTATGGAAAAATGTGGCTAAGGCCAGAGGCCTGTGTGTAATCTTATCTGCTATTTCTGGCCTGTGAGTTATTACAGSTACACCTTGGATGAAGCCGTTAAGCTTATTAACCAAGCCCATTTGTACTTCTCTCCCATTTTTAATTCCGTCACTCGGTTCCCGGCTGCAGGGCAGCCCSCACAGCATGATAAATTCAGGACATTATTGGCTCCACTTAGCCATCCATCATTATCCAGTAATGCACGTACATAAGTGCACTGCTAAGTAGGTATGGACTGGAGTGAATCTCTAAATGGTTGGCTGAAGCACGGCAGGTTCCACAGAGCTGCTAAATCTCCAAAGGGTGGAGCAGCCTGGCATGGCACACTGCCTCCTCAGGAGGCTTTGACCCTTCCTTCTTCCTGTAAAACTTCAAAATCAACAGGGCAGGCATGCAGGATCAGCTCCCCTGACATTTAAAAAGGGTGATCAGGGCTAGGGAAAATTCTTCCTCGTAATGCAGTAAGGTAGTGATTTTCTTGCAGTGAACTCATCTGTTGTGATTTGTCCTAATCATAGCTGGGCTGGAAGTTCTTCTGGAGATGTGGGAAATGCAGGGTAGTGTGGTCACTGAAGCTGTGCAGGACATCATTCACTGAACACAGTCTTTGGACATTCCTTTTTGAACCATGGCTCTGGCCAAGCATCTGCCCAAAATGACACATCCTGTACAAAGAAAAAGCTGTCCTTTATATTCRCTGTTCTTCTACTCCACATGACTGCAGAGACCTGTTTAGGATCCAGAATTATTTGCCAGGGATGTTTCCACTCTGGATTCCTGTGGTACAATCATGAGCCTGTTATTCACACTTGTCTTTTGATTTTAATCCTCCTGGAGAATTGGCCTGTTAACTTTGTGATTACTTTGCCTCTTGCTCAGCTTCAGTGACATTCTCAGAAAGAAAGAAAACAATAGATTAATGGAGTTGTTTTTGTAGTTCATGCATAGCAAAACTGAATTGGACCTTCCTCAGAAACTGCTGGTAGCCATGAGCACGTAATGAATCACATGGGTACTCTTTGCCTGTAACTTTTAATGATATTAACTGGGAAACTGAATTTCTACCTCTTGTCACCTAGTGTCACAGTCTTCTACCTCATGAGCTGTCTCCAGCTTCTCAGGGAAAGAGCCTTTAGTCTTAAAACCATTTTCATATCTGTTCTGTCAGGCTGAAATCACCAAATRTCATAAGATCCACATATATTTGACTTGCTGACCATTGACTACCCTGTATATCAGAAGACTGCCAAAAATATCAGTTGCTCTAAGCTGTTGCCAGGAAGATCAAACTCTATTGTGATACCTGCTTTAATCTGCAGTCTTTTAATTGGCCTTTGATCCCAGTGAGGGCAAGAAGAGGCCTGGTTATCTAGAATGGTCATTTCCCTGTTTGCAAGTCTTAATACACACAGGAGATCTAGCTTTTCTCAGCCAGCTAGGAAACACCAGAGGGTTTAATTCAATTCTTTAATTCAGAGTTACTTGATAAAATCAGGAGGAAAAAGATTTTATCAATGATTTCATCATGCAGAGTTTCCTCATACACAGTTTTTTCCTAGCAAACATTTGGGATAAGGAAGGAAAGAATTGTTCCCATAAACAAGATAATTATGCTCTTTGGAGAATGTGGAGAGTAAAGTCAAGGTGAACCTTTATTATATTCTAAGATCAAGTTTGTTTTTAAAAACTAGTTTCATTTTAAAGTTACATATAATTTTAAATGTAGTCAATACTGAAAAGATACTTTGAAAAAGTGCAAACCAGAGTAATTTATTGTTGTACCCCAATTTAGCCACCTGATTCAGAAACAGCAGAAAGAATGTCTTGAATGAAAGGTGCCATTTTTAAATGGCCATTTAAGTCCACTACCTATTTCATTTTGGCACTGCATCCCGTGACATCCTGTGAACTCACATTACTCATCACCTCAATATATGATGTACTGTCATCAATGCAAATTTTCTGGGTATTAGGAATTGGTTTCAAGTTGTGGAGTAAAAGATTAAACCCTGCTTCATGGTCTATACCAGCTGTTTGGTGTGTGAAGATGTGAATCAAATCTTTTTAGGTACATTGCCACAATGGGGCCTGTTTCCAATTTTTCCCTGGATCCTATACTGATTTTAAGTTACAATATCCTTTGGTCTCTGACCTCCATGAATCRTGTTTCCTTTGACAAACCTGTTTGAAATCAAATATTTAWTATTTTTCAATGAAATTTTTACACYACCCTTTTAAAGAAATCTTATGATCACTTTTTAAATATTTTTACTTCTCTGTGTTTGTGCACCTCAGTTAGTAATTTCTCCTGAGTTATTGAAAATATTTGTCCCAAGACTAAAATGCTGACTTTTTTTCAGCAAGAAATTTGTCTTACATTGCCTACATTATTTCAGAGTGATAAATTTTGTCTACTCTTCTGATCTACATACAGTATCTGTGAGCAAATTGACACAGGCAAAAAAGAAAAAAAAGTGGAAACTGCATACAGTTAACATTCACAAACATCCATGCTAAAAGGGCCTCTTACACTCAGCTAAAATGACTTAGCATAGGAAAACAGCCTTTCCTTAGTGCATTCTCTGAAAAAGCTTAAAAAAATCTATGATGAGTTTTACTGAGAGGAGAGGAGGGGGAGAAGTATAAAATGCTCAATTATGCACTTGCATGGTTTTATGTAGTACAAGTTTTGGTTTTTTATCATGCAACCTKGATGGCATTTTTAAATTACTGTGGTCAGAGCTATACAGATGTAGTTAGTGCTACAAGAAGGAAATAAATTAAACTTAATATCATGAGAAATAGGTCCAGTTAGACTAAATTTACAGATTTATAAAATAATGAATGATTGTATCATTTTTTAATGCCCCTTGTTGCACAACAGATTGAGGTGGTATCATCATGGACATTTTTAACCCAGTTTCTGCTTTTCAGGCTGGAAGAAGTAAATAAGAAGTGAATCCAGTGCTTTGATATCCTGTCTCAGAAGATATCACAATAATATAGGGACAGAGATCTCTTCTGTCCTAGCATGACATCCTTAGGTTTTCCTACAGTTAAAATTAACCTCAAGCCCATGGTTAACTGCACAGCAAACATGCATTGAGGTGTTTTGGTATCATTTGCCCAGCAAGGCACCTTTTTGTTCTCTCTTTCAGCAGCTACATCACTTCTCCTCCTTCCCACACTTGTCATGGTATAAATATTTATTGTCTGGGCCCTGGGGGCTGTGTGATCTTGCTTCCAGGCCATTGTTTGATTCTGATTTGGCCCCCTTCAGAGTTTTCAATTTTATTTGCAGTTTCCTGCCCTTTTGCACCTTCCCCTGCACGTTTGGGTTTACAGGGTCTGTGTCCTGCGTCCATCAGGAAACCACATCCCATTGCAATGTGTGGGTACTTTAATCCTCATAAAGTTCCAGAGTCATACTATGGAAGAAATATGAACTTCATTCCTGGGCTATGAGCATGGTTCTCTGGTTTTCTAGGAGTATTATGGTTGTCGGCTTCCTGGGAGCTATGGATAACTGAAGCCTCCTAAAATCAGGCCACATAATTACATATATTCTCTGCTGCACTGTGTCCTCCACAGCTCTAGCTGTTGGAAAAAGAGAGGCTAGAAATGTTAATGGATATTAAAAAGCTCACATCAAAAGTGTGTAATTCATTGTCTTTTCAGTGACAAAAATAATAGTTTGGATTAAACATTTTTGATTTTCATAGACCTTTTTTCTCTATCTTTTTAAAAGGAGTTTCCTGACTTTGAGAACACACTGACCAAAAAAAGAAAGTAAGTTGAGACCAGTTCAAGGTCTACACAGTGTCACTCTATTTGTCTGTACCTTTCATCCTTGTTGTTTTATTAAGGTTTGCCAATGTTGCTTTCATTCTCATAGAGTACATGTGTTAATGTTGCAGCTGAAGAGCACATAACAACCTTGTAATGCTTTACTAAGGCTCTTTTGCTATGACTTTTTCATATCCACACAGCTTTCTTCCAAAACATCAGAACCAGGACAGCTAAAATCAAATGCAGTTAATCTGAGCTTAGTTTAACCATATGTCTGCTTTGCAGAAAGATTGAAGTGGTAACCTATTTTATAGCATGTTTGCACCATTGACCTGATAATCTCCTGGCGAGTTTTTTTTTGTTTGTTTGTGTTTTTAATCCAAGCAAAAAAATTGTTTGCAAAATGATTCAGATAAAGCAGGTCAGACATAATTTTATGAATCATTTTTGTGATAGCAACATGTTTTGAATCCCATTCATGGATACAATGCTATGGTTTGAGCTAATGATCAATATTTACTAGCCGGGAGAGGAATTTATTTTGAAAATTCTTTTTTTTTCTTCATGTTGAAATCTATTGCATTACTGAAGTGGACCCCTTCAAATGAAATCTGAAATCCTGCCTAATGGAATGATACAGACAAATCTTATCTGTCTGCTGTGACAGACATGAAAATCCCTGGAGTTTTTGTTGGTTTTTGTTTTTTTCCTTTGTAGGTGGGGTGCACTAGACTCAGAACATCAATGTTATCTGTGTCTGTTGCTGAAAAATCTTAAAATGGGTAAAGATTTCTAAGAAAATTAAGAACTCTTTTGTCATAAATAAGTGTTTTAATCTATTTCTTGTCATCTGATAACACTAGTAACTTATCAGCTTCAAACACAGAGACATGTGCACTCATCTGTGAGATCTCAACTCTATGTCACCAGTCAGGACTCTGAAACTCCTCCCAAAATTTCATTAATTAAAATATGGACAGAACTCTAGTACTCGTGGATTTTCTCCTCATTCTCTTACACTTTAAAGGAAGTCAAACTATTCTGTGGGTCTTATCAAGCTCTACCAGATATGCTGAAATCACCTGGATGCCTAGAAGTGTCCTGCTTAGATCAGAACTAGGTCTGCCTTGTGAAAAAAAATAGCAGTCTATAGCTAAAAATGTCAAATTTTACAATGCAAATAAAACTATTCTTTTTGAAACCTAATCCTATTCCTAAAAAATTTATCAGAATTTAGAAGCAACGTTGAGATAATTTGACTGATCAATAAAAAAAAAAGTGAGCTGGAAGAAAATAGTTTGAATCAACATGAAAATATTTTGTAATGAAAATGATTTCATTGTGTCCAGCCATCACTGTCCTGGCATGGCACTCCCAGTGATAATGCAGAAATTTCCCCACTGATCTTTCACGTAGATATGGAGGAAGTGAATGAGGAGTTAATCATTCTCTGTTCCCCACAATGGGGCAACAAAGAAGCACCAAATTATATGGAGTAGCAGAAATAACATAAGTATTCCTTGTTTAGACAAGAAGAACTAAACTGTGGAATTCTGGAATCACAAAATCCATTCCTTTTAGAAGGAACTAGTGGGTACAGAACAATTCCTTAAAAATCACACAAGAGTTTAGCTGCACCCTCTTCCTTAGGAAATCCATCAGCACCTGCATGATTGCAGATGGGAGAGAGGTCCCAGATTTTGTGTTATTTCCCTTCTGCTGATCATTGTCAGAGATTAGACAGTTTCTACTCCCACCTACTATAACCATTGCTCATAAATTACTCCCCACTGGGTTTTTAATGGATAAAATGAAACAAATTAATCTTTATTCAGAGATTTTTTTTCTCTTGTCTAATCTATTCTTCAAGTTGTCCTCTATGAACTACTGACCACAGATGGAAGCATGAATTAGGACTAATCCTTGATGTAAATGTGTAAAAAGCTCAAGGTTTACTGGGGCAATAAAATGGCACTCAGGGTCCTGGGGATGGTATGTTCATACATAACTCTTTGGTTCAATACCTTATCATGTCACCAAACCTAAGGCAATAATTCTAAAAGTTCTAGGACACTTCAGATCATGTCTAAAGGAAAGCATCTCTTCTTTTCTTCCTGATGGGTTCCTCAGATTCCAGCATTAATTCTTCACTTCAAAAAGAAACTTGAGTCACGTATTCTTGCAGAATGGAGCCTCAGATGCTTTCARAGCTTTGTGTGGCACGTGGGAGTAGATGATTGGGTGAATGAGACAAGCAACTCCAATTAAAGCCAGTGGAAGTAATACAGCTAAATCCCTGTGCCCTGCTTTGAAGAATTAGTTTGAAAATACCCATATTTGATTAAACATGCTTTAATTCTTTCATTCTGACTTTCAGCTAATGGTAAATTCTTTTAATTCTTTTAGATCCATCCAGAAGTCCATGTCTGAAAATGAAGCATTTGGTTAGTAGCTACTTAAATAATCTAMTGTTTACTTGCTAATCTCAGAGAGCAAACTTTAATTAAGGGTCTGGTTTGTTTTACAGCTGTTGGAGCAAATGCAAAGGAAAGGAAAAAATAAAATTAAGCTATCAATATATTCTCCCCTCTTCCCTGCTTTCCACACACACATGTGTAGGTAGATATTGAAAACAAACTAGTTAAATATAGAAACCACATTGAGATGAAGAACCTGTTATGGGACAACATTAGAAATACACAGCATGTCCCGTGTTTCTTTTAATCATTTCAATAAAACCCTGAAATGTCTCTGATCTAAGAAAATTCAGGTCYCTACCCTTTCCCATTTTAAACTGCTTTGTGAGAATTTTCACAAACAAGATCACCCAGAAGGAAATTCAGGGGTTTTGTTAAACCCATCCTGACACTGTGTATTGTTATCTACACTTGTGTTTCAATGGGTTCTATCTTGTGAATACTCTATAGGAAGTAATCATCAGCTTCTTAAAAGTAAAATTTCCTGGATTTTTTTTTTCAATGGGAGCTTCCTGTTATCATGCTTTCATTTATTCTTTGGAGTTTTGGTTCAGTTGTTGTATCTAGTCCTTGCTGAGTACAAAGGCTATTGTATGTGGCTGTAATGATGTGGCTTTCCTTTACAAGGTGTCTCAGGGAGATGAAAGCTCCCTTGTGTTAAGGCTTCACTCTGCAGCCCTGCACAGGGAACACTTTCATGCAGGACAGCAAGCAGGCTSTAATGAATTCCCAGCACTAGACAGGAGCAGCAAGAGCTTTCACAAAGAAAATTTTCTGAGTGAAACCCAGCATTAAACAAAACTCAACAAAACAAAACCAAACAAACCCAAAGAGCACAAACCCCAAATAGCTGTCTACATGTTGTGAAGCACAGGCACTCTCAAGTTCACTGAAGGAGCAGGAGAATGGCCATCTCCTTCTCAGAGCCAGCCTAGTTCAGCCAGCCAGGCTGAGACAGTCCAAGCCTTGGAGTCCACAGGGCATCCCTGTGGGCATCTTGGATGCAATTCCTTGCAAACACTCCAGCTCGGTAATGATAGACTTAAATAATAACAATAATAATAATAATTATGCAATCAATACAATGTACAATATGTTATAGAATTCCTGGAAGCAAAAAACAGTCACAGATTTCCTATGAGAATCCTAGGTCTTAGATCCAGGTTTAAGATAACAATCAATCTGATCATGTGTTAACAGTGTTAAATGAGGTATTAGACCACAGCAAAAGATGATAGAACTTGAAATAAATATTATCCATCCATCCATCTTCCTATATTGCAAAATCACCAGTTCATTTCCATGTTGGAGCAGATGCTCCAGTGTTCTGCAAGCTTGTTTGATTTGCATTCTGATGCTATTTTTATAGAATTTCCTGTTATTTCACAGGTTTGCTATGAATTCAGGTGACTGCTGTCTGTGCTTTTACTTTAGACAGGAAAAATGTGAATGGCACACTTTGGCAGGGTTCCAGGAAGCCAGAGAATGATTCCTACATCAGAAGGCACTGCCAGCTTGAAGGTAACTGCTAAACATATTTCAGCTGATTTTGCATTTTCAACAAAGCATTTAAAAGGGCACCTTGGAAAATTTCTCATTTTTCACCAATAATCCGGCTAAAAAATTTGTCAGGTCTTTTAGAGATTTATTTTGTCCTCAAGAGGGGTAAAAGTTTGTTAGAATAAAGCTTATCTTAAAACTGGGAAGATAAGAACACACTCTCTGACCAATTCACTCTGTAGYCCACGGGCCAAAGAGACTTTCCCTGTAGTAAATTGCCAGAGTTGTGTTGTGTAGGGCTTGCCAGCTTAGTAATCCTCCATGTTTCATAGGTATTTTACACAGCTTCAGATATCCAACAGGAAAAGGGTGCAACTTTTCTCAGAAGAAACTTTTTGTGGCAGGTGCAAAAGAGAGTTGGCCAAATTTTAGATGCAATTAATTTGTTTGTTTCTCTTTTTAAACCTGGTCTGACTAGCTATATTAAAACAACCTTACAGCTAATATTAGGAAGTTGCTAATGACAGTGCTTAAGAATGTACCAATATAAATTCATTAAAATAACATTGAGTACTAACAAGTGAGCATTCACCTCACCTATTTAAACACAAACTGGACTTTAAGAATCAACATACTTTGATAGTCTGCTGATGTTGCTTCAAGGAATGGCATTTATATTTGTACTTTTCAAAGTTCAGGTAGTTAAAGTTAGGAACTTAAGTAAGATATCTTACTGTTGTTTAATCAGACCAAACCAGACAAGGCTCAGCAGAAGCAGAAACCAAGATATGTGAGATTAAAGTGAAAGTATGTCTTGTTCTCAATTTAAACTAAAAAAGTGGGAATTTCTCCTGCACAAATGGTCAAGAGATCATCCACTGGTCAAGAGATCATCCACTGACAGGAGATTCCCCTATTACCTGGATAGGTCAAAGAAAGCAATGGACAGGGTGTCAACTTTCCTTCTGAATTAAGTTCAGCTCACCATTTGAAGTTAAACTCTTAAATGTTTGGAAATTGATCTGAAATTGCAATACATATTGCACTTGCCCATGTATGGGAAAACTTGGTTTCTTGTACCAGAACCAGAAATAAGAGATGACAGGAAGATTTAGAGGAATTCTTGTACTGAACTAGTGAGGGGGAAAGGGACCTTCAGTAAATGTCATTGTCTTGCAAGGAACAGGTTCTAATGATAGGTGTAAGAAATATTACATGTTTCYCTCCTGACAAGTCTTGCTTTTTACCAAAACCATTTTGGAGTGATTCTTCCAATGGTACTCCGGAGGTTACTGGATTGGAAGTGGGGAGAAGCTGAATGAGAAAGTAGAACTTTTTGACCTTCTTCCCAAAGTCTTTTCTACTCCAGGCACTTTTTACCCTTTTAAATATCCAAAGCATGCAAAAGAAGCAGTGCACATTTGAAAAGCTGACAAGTGTTGTAATTGAAGGGCAGGGGCCCAGAGGGAACAGGAAGCAAAGCTGGCAGCTAAATAAAAATCTCCCTTTCCCCTACTGCAGTAAAATTATTTCAAGGGAAGTCCCCTTCACACAGTGGTGAAAACCTTTGCAAGGAGATTTACAGTGTATCACTATCGATCAAGATAATTCGTCACTATTGATCAAACTTTTCTCTTAGCAGAGATAATCCTTCAAGGTCTGCAAGTCTATTGCATAAAATGAATTTCTGTTAGATTTAAAAAGCTGTGTATGGTGGTCACCACAGACTTCTCTACTTACTTCTGAGCTGTATCCACAAACCTGTCTCAAATCTCAATGAAATAATTGTAGAGACATCCACAGACCCTGGTAGCCTTTGGGTGAAGCCCTTSATGACATCACGTGTATTATTGCATCTACAAACCCAAGTTTTCCAGGATGAAAATGCAGTGAGCACATACATATCCCACAGACACAATAGTGGAAACACCTGCCTTTGCTCTCCAAGCCAAACCCAAATCATCAGCACAATATCTGCCAGCCTAAAAGCATCATTGTTGAAAAGTAGACTGTGGATGTCAGTTATTGGGCTTCCATGGAAGATTATGGAGACAAACAGGGAAGAGCCAACACCTCTCRGAGCCAGTGGATGTAGTTCTCCACTGCTCCTAATTCATTCCACAGGAGGTGACTGGTATCTGTTAGCAGACTGGGAAGACAAGAACACTTCAGCTCTATCTGAAGTTCATTTATATATTTTGCATGGGGTTTTTTTGTGTTTGTTGGGTTTTTTTTCGTTTGGTTTTGTTGTTGTTTGGTTGATATTTTACACAAACACCTTATTCCATAATTCAGTGGGCTGCAGAGCTGATCTAAGCAAGATGTAAGAGCACTGTGGGTGCAGGATATTATGGCTAAAAAAAGGCATTGTGGTTTGGGAGGACCAGTGAGGTTTGCTTTAATAACTTGCTGGTTAGAACAATATTACATCAGAAGCAGTGTCACTGTGTATAGGCTGTCAGGTTTAGGGCTTTCTATGTTGCCTCACAATTGTTTATGATTCAGCTGCAAACATCTGCTCAGTGATAGTGTTTTGGATTAGACTGTAGGAGGACTTTGGGGCAAAGAGCTGAACACTGCAGGATTGAATTTCCAGAGTAAGCTCACAGAGCATAGGGATGTGACGTACAGAGATGCCTGCAGGAGATGGAAACAGGACCAGAAAGAACCCAGTTATGTTCATCTGGTGTTGAGCACTGCTCAATGTGAGTTATCGTGCTCCTGGAAGTCCAGGTCAGATGCCAGGCCCTCAGTGACTTCAGGGAGATTTGTAGGTGCTTAAGACAAAATCTGGATCAGGATCTTATGTGCCTCTTTGAATATAAATTTTAATAATCACATTCAGATTTTTTTTCCATGTGATAGCTAAAAAGTCTAAGTCACAGAATTGTTCCCTGAATTACTTTTTCTTTTCCTGTTAATAGTAGGGAATGCAATCAGTCTTGCCTGCATACAGTTAGTTTTTGTGGATCTATATGTTAAGTAAGCTGTCCTTTTGCAAACAGGAGAACTACTGATGCTGTAAGGTATTCCACAGAAGTAATAAAAATATCAAATTAGGATTAATGAGGAAAAAAGCGCCAAAACATTCCTGCTGTTTTCTAGTGACTTTAGAAAATTTAGTGTGATAAGCAGATATTTTTCTTCATGCTTTTTTTCTCCCTGCAATGTCTGAGTGATCCTGATATCTGTTCTGATGGAATCTAATCATTAGGGCTGTCCTACAGATGCACAGTGATGGGTGCTTTGCCTTGGGAGTAAAAGTAGATCTTTCAAAGTAAGCTTGCTTAAAATAATTTTTCCAGACTTGTTTGACCTATTATTGCTCGTTGTTGTAGCGAAGGTTAATACTCTTCCCATCCAAAAATTCATTTATTGCAAGAGATGGAAGGATGTTCATCCTTTCAAAGCAATTTCTAATCTAATCTAAGCTAAACAGATTTCAGTTAAAAAGATCATTTTTGCCCTTCATTTTTTTGTATGAATATTCTAGACTTTGCTGCTGTAAATGAGCAGGGCAACAGGAAAGTCACAGTGGGGTTCTGGGTTAGTAAACCGAGGACTGAGTACAGAAGAAATGAGYACGAATGAGTTTTCTTTCTGTCAGTCAGTTTGCCAATTTGTTCTGCAGTCTCACTTCAAAGCAGTTTAAGATAGAATGTGTGCTTAAATGATATAAGATTAACTTCAGAGAGTCAAAATGTCAGCTCAAAACATCAAGTGCAATTCAAATGATATTCCTCATTAAAACATAAAGCAGGACATTTTAAAGCATGTTTTTTCTTTTTTGGTCATAATTCACAGAAGATAATATTATTGCTGATGGAATACATTTGCTCCAAGGAAAGAAGATAGAAGAAACAACATGTCAGGTGAAACAACTACTCTTTTTTTAAAGAATCTAAAACTTCATTCAAATAAAATTTCATTTCTTGTTTCCATTCAGCATTTGGCTAGCCTAAACTTCATACTCAGTATGCCTCTGTATTTTAGAAGCTGATTTTAAAAGAAGACTCTGGTGACTTCCAAAGTTGTTCATGATTTTTCTTATGCAGGCCATATGGATTTCATTGCCTAGAAAACCTTTTCCTTTCCTGAGTGACTACATTTCTGCTAAATTGATGTGCTAGAACTGTGTCTGTGCAAGATCTGTCCTGACTGTTTAGATCTGTCTTGCATGATCCATACTGGCATATGTATCCTAATGCTTTCTGAATTTCTATCAACATATACCCTATTTCTTCTTCATACATCTGTACTGGTCATCCCACTGGCATGAGGAATTAACAAATTCTGACCCTTGGGTTTGCATAATCATAGCAACAACATAAAATTAGGTAACAGCCCATCAGCTGGTGAACAGCAGAGGTGAGGAGAAAGACTGGTAGCTCTGGAATTGGAATGACTGGTGTTTGGGTTTTATTTCACTTCCAGTCCAATGTTTGCTCTGATAATGTTTTACTTCAGTTCCTATCTGTGACAAACCAGCTTAGCTCTGCTGATTTCACAGGACATAACAGTTTACCCAGTTTGGGTAAACCAAACTGTATACACACCTGTATATATGTGTGTGTTCCAAATGAGGAATGAATACAATAAAATTATTTTAAAGCTGAAAAGCGATTAAATTTTCCTTTGCAGAAAAGTTTTAAATTCAAGGTGAGTAGCATTAAATGTTAGAAAAGGCTCTGAGCTGAGCTTCCTCTGTTGTTTCTATACAATGTCAGAAGTCCTTTTAGATGTTTAGGTTAAAACCAAGAAAAAAAATGTACATTCATCACCCTCAAGGCATCTGAGATAAGACAGGGAACTGTAAAGACCCAATGTTTAGAAAGTGCTCAGCTCCAGTGTAGGTCAAAGTCAAGATGTAGGTTAAAAAAAGTCAAATGATCTGCATATTGGGGGACAGAAAATTTCCATATTGGAAACCAAGGAAAGTCACTGTGTCCCAGGTTCCTCCTGCTTTCCCTCAGGGTTTTATCTGTCTCTGCACTGTTAGTTTGTTCTCATGATTATCTCCTCTCCCAGCTGACAAAAGAGTATCTGAGGAGGAAGGAAAGGAGAAAAGAACTCTTTTTTCTTTTGCATCTCTTATTGTCTTTGATTTCTTTCTCTCATTCTGTAAGTATTCTGGAGAAAGATTATCCTTTGATTTCCTACAATAGTTCATCCCTCAGTGTGAGGGATCTCTGGCTCTGCCCCTGTCCTGCCATGACAGCTTTGGGACTGGCTCCTGGTAAAGGTCCAGGAGGTCATTCCTCAGACATGACAGACCATGGAGGGGAAAAGGGAATAAGGCCTATGTTTGCTTTAAGTATAAAGTCCCTTAAAGCTTTTCCCCATGAATTATTTGCCCCATTTTGGAAGCAAAGTCCCTTTTTTGACTTCTCAAAGCATTAGGAATTTCTTTTCTGGGTGCATGAATGATGAACTATAGGGTCTTTGGTCCTTCCAAACTTTGGTATCAGTTTAAGACCTATTGCACTTGCTTTATAGAAAATTCAAGTTTAATGGAGTTATTTTGAATTTTAGTGATTGTTACCTCATGTCTTCATTGTCATATATCATCATTGATATAATTATCATATATCATCATTGATACAATTCTCTTTTAAGTTTCCAAAATAGTCTGATTATACCTGTTTTCATTTGCTGCACTACATTATGCACACAAACAAGGAAATGCTGAAAGAACAGCATTATGGGGGAAGGTCTTTTTCTGCAAAATCAGCACGAATGAGTGTCCTCATGAAGCTCCTGTCTGCTGATGCACACAGCATGCGGAACAGACAGGAGGAATTAGAAGTTTGCATGCAATTGCACAAGTGCAGCCTCAGGATCACAAAACTGGCTGGGATAATTCACACAACTCAGCTGTCCCAGAAAGTCCAGGGAATTACAGGCTGCTACTACCAGGAATGTGATGGAGCAATGGGCACAAGCTGAGATACAGGAAACTTCACTGAACATGAAGAAAGCATTCTTCTAGTATAGGAGGTGGCCAGACACTGATGAAGCCTCCTAGTGAGGATATGAAAAGTTTATCTTTGGAGACATTCCTGTCAGGAGATGCACCTATGCAACTTGCTCTGGTGACCAGTTCTGAGCAGGGAGCTAAACTAGACAATCCCCAAAAATGCATTCCTACCTCAGCTGGTCTGAGGGAGTTTGTGATTCTGTGTGCTGTGGAAGAGGCAAATTTACGAGCAGGAGTAAATAGCACAGATGAACACCTCAGTTTTCTTTTTCCTCTCATTGAAGGAAAAAAAATAAAAAAAGAGAAAGCAAATAAGTTTCCCTGAGTGCTTCACAAAAAGCTTTAATCCTTCTCCATTTCCTAAATTGACATTCATTCATTCCATTCATTCTATAAGTGCTGGAAAATGGGGCTTAAAACAGAAGTACAGGTTGAGGGATATAGCATGAGCACCACTACAATAATTGTACCTTACCATAAAAAGTGCCTTTATTTTCTGCATTTATTTTTTGTACCTTTGTTCTTATTTACTTGTGTCTAGCAGGGCTCCCTTGATGGCTGGAAGCCTCTGTAGCATATTGGGAAGGACATAAAATACCAAGTAACGCAGTCTTWGGGCTAATACATTTTCAAAAATGTTTCATGCCTCATTTCTCACGTAAATTCATAGGTTGCATTCAGCCTTCAACGTGTCATTCATATTCATGAAGGAAAAAGGCCAGTGTTCATCACTTTCCTGCTGAGCTTGAGGCACTGCCAGGCTTGCCCCCTAGGGACTGCAGCAGCGCCCCAAGGAAGGTGCATTCCCCTGCAGTTCCTCTCCTGAGGACACTGTGACCAACAAAAGGCTTATGGGCAGATGATCAAAGTGTAAATAGTCCTGTCTTCTGAGGATCGTCCCATTTTCTCCACATTGCTAATCCTGTTCAAACTCACACTCTTGGTGCTCAACATCCCAGGAAAAATGAGGTGAGCTAGAGCAAGACCCTTTTTAGAACTGCATCAGTGATGCTCCTCAGCTGGGRGGCTGCTGCTTCCCTGCCTTTGCTGTTCATTGAGCAAGGAAAGCCAAGATCTGGGATGAGATCCAAGGATCCCACCCTATAATGCACATCTCTGCCATGGTGCTGCTTTCACTGTGATGTCTCCAAGACGTTACTGAGTCCTAGATAACTGAGGAAATCAAGACAGCTCAATACCAAAATAATTTCAATAGGTGGAAGCTGGTGTATGTCAGTCTTTTACTTTCATATCCACACAGTACCGGCCTGAAAAACAGCTGAGCTCTTGTCTATATTTAATTACATGATGCTAATTATGCTTATTCATCTTATGTATTTTTTTTAATATATATTACTTTTCTTACTATCTAGGTGATAAACTATGAGCAATGGATCCCACCACGAGTTCACAATCCAGGTGTGCCTGGTAACAGTGAAATGGTGAGTGGCCATGAAAATTGTAAATTTCTTTCGCCAGCAGCTGAGAAGAATAGGCTGGTTTTTCCTGTGCTATATRTTCCTTCTCCAAAAGCTGAAAGATCTTTATCCATATCCATGTTATTAACCATGATATCTCTTTGTCTTCTGTAGAATACCTTATTATTGCTCTGCTATTATAATTATATTTCTTTATCATTTATAGAATATTGTAGTATCGCTGTGATCCCCAAGACGGAATCTGCCCATTATCTTAGGCTGCTTAGTCTGCTTTGCACTCATTTTGAGCTAGTTGGAGTACCACACCAACATCATGGGAATATTTAAAGGTCAGATATATATGGGCAGGAGCACATGAAAGTCTGCACAGTGCTTCTCTATACACTGGCTGACCATGGCTCTATCAACATTTTTTAACATAAAACTTATCTAAATTTGGTGTGTCTTACAGAACTCTTTTAAACAGAGCAAGAAGTTGTCTATCAYGCACTATTTTAATATTATGTGCAGCCATGTTATTACTGAAGCTTCCCAAACATTTTTAAGGTACCATAACAATTAGCACCACAGACACAGTAAACACACACTAATATTTATCTTCTCACTATTACTCTGTACTCTGAATTTAAGTGCATTGGTAGACACGATTAAATCATTGCACTTTGGGAACGGCAAAGCAGTTGAAGAAAAATCACAGAGATTAGACTGTGCCATGACTAAATTCTTTATACTGAGAAGTGACATGCTGTGCAAGTAGTTTTATTGAAATTAATGCAGTTACACCCAGGAAAGAGAGTGCTCAACAGGACTGAGATTGCAGGAATCTGACCAGCAGTGTTTTACACTTAGCTTCCAAATTGCTGTATTGCTGTCACCAGGTTAATCCTCAAAACACCTCACTGTGCAAAGATTTCTAAGGTATTTAAAATACCTTTGTAGAAACTGGAAACAGTTTATCAGAGACAATTTAGGTCTTTCTTCTGTAATGCATTTTAGAATGCATTTTTAAAACATGTATTTTTTGTGCTTAAGTATTTCTGCACACTTCATGCAAATTATTTGCAACTAAAGGGCAGCCTGTGATTTATTTTTTTATACAATTCATTTTGATTTGTGAGGGGACATGATTTTTTCATCACTAAAGCCCATTAAGTAGGGAAATCAATAATATTCTTGGTTCTTGTTCATGCGGGAATTCTTTCCTTATAGATAACTTTCCTTATAGATTGGGGCAAAGCACAGTTCACCTAATTGTCTGGTTTCTACACCAAAGAATGTTTGGATAGGCAGATAAAAATCCATTTTTTAATGCTTAGGTAAGCCAAAATAAAATACTGTAAATTTAAAGGCTGTCTCACCACCAGCTGATACTGCATGAGGTTTTTTTTCTGTGAGAGAGAGTTACTGCCTTTATTATTTAAGCACTTGTGACTTTTCCCTAACAATGGACTCTATGAAATGAGTGCTTTTAAGGAAAAGAGGATTAGAGTTTGCCATTAATGAAATTATCTGAATAGATTATCTTCCATTTATCTTGATGTCTCCATGATGGAAATCCCAGATCATAAATCAAAGTCATCGTGTTGCTTTTGTATCGTTACTTACAAGTGAACAAATTATTATTGCTACAAGAGATCTAATATGAGAGCAATATTAGCATTTTAAACCACTGTGATTTATTTTGCAAAGACATCTCCCAATGAGAGACTGAAAAATTGCACCTCAGTTTCTCTTGTTAGCTGAAGTAAAAATGCATTCCTGCTATCTTGAATTTGGAAGAGGAAAGAAATCTACACACAGGTGAAGGACAGAAAAAGCAGAGCAGAACAGTTGGTGCTGATGAGCTGATGTCCACACTGTGTCCTATGGGGGGGTCTACCTGTGCTCACATCCTCTCTGTTGAACACCAACCAGAAGCTAGAGGTCATCAGCCGAACTTCTGGAAAGTGTCTTTTGTTTTAATTTCATCTGTAACGAGTTCAGGTTGTGCCACTTTGAGATCAAASTGCAGCTTTCAGGGATAGCTGCAAAATTCACTGCAAAACTAAGACACTAATGAAGCCATGACTTACAAGGGACACTGGAGACATGAAATGGTGTCAATTCTCTGGCTTCCTGCTCTGCTCCTGTAGTTGATTCCCAGTTTCCAGAACACTGCAGATCTCATGAAATATAGCTTGCTGCTGAGAAGAAGGGTGTCTAAAGCCAAGTGCTATCCCCTGTGGGAACTTTTCATTATTGTGATTAAAGAAGGAGGACTACTAGGGTCCTATCCTTAAGGAAAGAAGTCAACATAGGCTCCATCAACATCAGTGAGATTTATATCACCCATGAAGGAAGCCCTGAAAGGTGTATCTAGACATATAATAAACCAACAACATCAATAATAGTAATAATTATTATTGCATATTATAATATTAACTAATAATAATAATATTTTACATAACTAAGAGTAGTTTATCATAACAGTGCCTGAAAGAATAAAGCAGAGTTTTTTGGGCTGTTGGTATATGTTTGTTGTACTAGGTCCTGCTATTATTCAGTAATGCTCAGGTACTCAAGAGTACAGCAATATGAACAGCAATATGAGCACTGGCCTAAGCTTGATGTTTCTTATGAGTAGCCTTTTCCCCTTTTTTTACCTATTAGTCCAAAGCAAGGAAAAGCCTAACTTTCAAAGCATTGTGTCAATGATCAGTTGTTTGAATCCAACACTGTCATTCTCAAGATAAACACCATGTTACCCATAGATTWATTTTTAGGGTTTGAATGATTTTAATGTCTTGTTATGTTTTGGGGTTTTTTTTGTTTCTTTTTCTTTTTTGGCAGGGTACAGAACCAGACAATAAAGCTGAGTCCAGGGGAACCTTGAAAAGGTTGCAGAAATTGGTCCGAACAAAGAAAACAGGTACACAAAGCTTGGAGGATGTCAAGCACGTTCTGGTTCCCCTCAGTAAGTACAGCATCACATCAGCATTCTTCCCAACATTTGGCAAATGACACTGGATTGAACATAACTGTAAACAATCCTATCCTGGTCTGTCATTCACCACCCACAATTTTCAACCCCCAACTGAGATGTTACTGTGATACCACTCCAGCTCTGACTTCCCCATGGTGTGAAAACCTGTTTCCTGTCACTCGAGCTGGAGTTTTGTAACAGTACATCTCGCAAGTGGGGATTTTAAGGTAAATRGAATTGTATAACAGTGGGGTCTCCATGCTGGGGTCACTTTGGCTTTCCYAGTTTTGTATCACATTTTGGGTCAGAAAGGCAAAATTCACAAATGGGAAGATAATTTCCAGTGCTAATCCATGGGTCAGTAGCATCTGTGAGTGCAGGAAGGTCTGAGGTATGRTAAGTCAGACTCTCATACCTGAGGGCCCAGGGCTGTAAGACACAGGAATTCTGAACTGATTCTGGCCTCAGCTGATTTTCTGGAGTCTCCTATGGATCTCTGGTCTGACTATGCAACAGTTCTTCCTCTGAACTTGTTTTGCCAACATTATTTTAACAGCGAACGCATCAGTTGTACAATGCACTTGTTTGTATGATTATTTATAATCCAGCATTAGCAAAATGAGTTTAAACTGTCTGTTGAACTACTGCTTCAGCCAAATCACTGCTTGGGCTGAAACACATGAGGAAATAGGGATTTTTGTAACACAACATACGTACAAGGAGTGGGAGAGCGATTGTCCAGAAAGCTTCCTGAACTTTTCCAGCTCAACTCATGCTGTCTGAAACTATCAGCAATATGACATTCAGTTAGCAAATTTTCATGGGCAGAACTAATAAAATTTTCCACACCTTTGAGAGAACAAGATGAATGTAGCAAATGGAGAATAAATCTCACTTTTGGCTCTGATGCCTGACCTAGTAAAAAATCCTTTACATCTCCCTAATTATCATAATTATTTGGTTTTGGTTTTGTTAGGGGTTTGTTGGTTTGTGGGGGATGTTTTTGTGTTCATGTGTGGGTTTTGTTTATTTTTTGTTTTCTTTCGCGATTTTTTTGTGGGAGTTTTTTTGTTGTTAATTTTTTAAAACATAGCAATAAAATTCCTTGACTTCTTCATTATATAGAGTGAAAGACAGCTATTAAGTTAAAAAAAAAGTGTGCTACTTTCTCTATAAATTGCAACATACAAATACAAGTATTTGCATTTTTAAAGATACCTTAGAAGATGCTTATCTCTCTGAAGAGGATGAAGAAGCATTAACTTCTTGCATGAAGCTGACAAAGCCTCAGGAAAAGAAGACATGGAAAGATAACACAAGAAGAAAAGAAGAGCCTGAGACCAGGACAGATTTTATTTCTGCATCTCTGGGTCGCTCATACACTTCCAGACTTAATAACTTAGGAACTATTTCAATTCATTCTGAAACAGAATTTCACTTGTGGAGTGACTGGAAGCCGTTTCCTGACAACCAGCTCTGTCCTTGTGACTTTTTAATTTCAAAAATAGAGGAATGGGAAAACTGTACTTGTTCTTCTCATCAGCCACATCTTACATATTCCCTAACAGATATGGATCTACAGTACTCCTGGGTAAGTGGAAGTGGTTTCTTTTGTGCTGATATGCATAAAAATTGGAAACTTTTTGCTCTGATTCAGCATTAAAGAGATACTGTCATCTTCCATGTGATTATTAAATGCTATAAACCAAATTTAGATTTCAGGTAAATGGATGTTGAATGCACTGTTCAGGCTAACACCAGGGCTTCGTATAGCCCTGGGTAGTTCATTTTTAACCATGCAGACATCAGCAGCTTAGAGATGGAAGGCTCTAGGCTATTCTGTTTCTCATCAGCACACTCACGTTTTTTGGGTTTTTTTCATCTTTACTATACTCATCCTTCCAGGCTTAGAAAACTTTCTGGAAGTCCGGGCTGTCAGTAAGGGACAATGAAGCCAATGGACTTGGAGCAGAAGCTCCTAGAGGTCACTGCAATAATAGTAAAGGACACTAGAGTTATTTAGACAAATGTCAGAGGTTGCAGAGGTATCTGTGTTTCTGTCTTCTTGGCCAGCTTAGCTGGTGGAGCCTATTTTTTGCAATTACCTGTGTGGCAGCAAGAAGATTCTAGAGACAGAAACGAAGCAGAGTTTAACCTTGTTCTGAAATTATCTTCCTGGACAGATCTCTTGAGGAGGTTTTTGTGGTTTAATTGCAGGCTTTTTTAAAAAGGGATATTCAAAACTAGAACAAAAGCAAGATAAACTCTTTTTAGTGAGATATACAAAATACAGGTACTACAACAAGGATTTTCTCCTTCTCCTCACTGGGCACAGCAGCTCTTCTGGCATTCCATAGTGGTGAGCACATGGAGGGTGAAATACATCAGGGAAGCAGTAAAAAGTAGCCACTTTTCCCTTTATGCCTGTTCCCTCTGCAGTGCTCCAGGGACAGAGCTGTCTCTCRCTGTGGAATAAGACCATCTCCCAGGAAAGTACAGCCAAACCACAGGACGTGAGACACCTGCAGAAACCTGAGCCAGCCGAATGTTCAAATGTAGGGCTGAGCAACCACAGCCTGAGATCAGAGAGTGTCCTGCTGAGAGCAGCATGATCTCAGAGTGCCCAAACAGCATTAGAGAGGTAATAGATGGGGGTCTGTACAGCAGCCATATTTCTGAATTCATGGAGGAGGTAATTCAGCTCCTTTCCAATGACACAGTAGCTGACATACCAGGCAGGACCTGAAATGTGGGATTTATCTAGCTGTAGATTTTCCTGGGATTTGATGTAGAAAACAGAGTCTAAAACTTTGATGGATAATTAGAAAAAGAAAGGAAGGAAACTACCCTAAAAAAWGCTGAGGGAGATGGATCAGAGAAGCCCTGGACAGCCCTGCACTCTCCCAGGGAGAGCACCTGCAGCCAGACCTGAGGGACAGAGAGTTGGCAGAAATTGGCTGGGAGCTGTGAACAAAGGCTGTGGTCTGTCAGAGGAGTCCACTCCCTGCATTCCAGGAAACAGGAGTCTCTGCAGAAAGGGAATTGTGTCAGGGATRCTGGCCTCCATCATATGGAGCCTGGCTCCTTTATGCATGCAGCTGTCAGCATCCCAAGCAAAGGCTCAAGTCCCAGGTAAAAACAGTAATAGAGATGTTGGTCGGATTTATGACAACATGTGTAAATTCAAATAATTTTATTTCATTTTGTCACAAACAGGCTGTTAATATTCCCTACCCTGGTGAGATTTGTCCTACCCATGGTACTATTAAGTGCCAGCAAGGGGTTTAGTGCCTTTTTTTCCTGAATTGTTTATTTTGCCATCTGCCTTCCTGACGGTCTCTCTGACTGTAATGTATCTCTGTGGGCTTAGTGTCTTTAGATTTAGGTTACAGCCAATGGCAAGACATCTCATTCTTTGCATCTGCATTCTACCAACTGGCTCAGTTGAAGATTACAAAGGCTGSATTTTCAGTTTGCTGTTTAAGGATCAAAAAGCAGACACTGGTGTTTTTGCTATGAGAGGATCAGACAGAGGGGGTGGTGCAGATGTTCTTTCTGATGTTGATTTACTTATTAGAGTAAAAGCAATACATTCCATAATACTCTTCCCTATTCTGGGAGAAAGAAGTTATGGTTTCATTTTCTTGACTTGGTAACTCCTCTGTTGTGTCTGCTGCAGCAAGTTGTGGAGGAGATAGCTGGAGATGAGCTATCAAAATGCTTCTTGTACGTCCCAAATTGAGACTAAACTGGTAGGTGTAAGACAAAGATCCAAGATTCTGCTATTCTATCAGCAAACTGCTGCTGATCTGGCTTGGGGGACAGAAAAATATCTAGATCAGACAAATATTATCCAGACGTATCTCAGCAATGCACACAAAGCTGATCGGGCCTGGCCTTTATTAAAGCTTGAATGGCAGATAGTGAATTAAGTAGTGCTCTCCTGTAATCACAAGGAAAGACATGGATCTCTCCATGAGAGATTGCTGTTTAGAGAGACAAAATATGAATTATCCTAACTCCCTTCCTCCAATTTCTTCCCTTGACTCCTTCTTCCTTTCTTCTGCCTCAGCACTTCACACAGCCTCCCTTGTGGTGCTTCATATTGCCAGTTTTTGTCACCTAAACCAGTAAAAATGCTGACGGAGGTCATCTAGGCAAGGACTGTGAGAACAGACTCCAAAAACCATATCCATCTTTAGCTCCAACAGGCTCCTCCAGTCACTCTTCCTCCAACCTCCCCCATTTAATCCCTCAGTAACAACCTGCATTAGCTGGACAGCCTCAGGGATATTGCAGACCACCCACATTTCACCCATCCTGCCATGATGCACCCATTAGATTCTTTGTGCAGAGTTAACTTAACCACAGGTCTTTATATATATATATATATATATATACATATATATATATATGTATTTTATCATTCAGTTTTTTAAAATATAATTAGTGGTTGGCCAAAATTTTGCTAGGGACAACATAAAGCATTGCTTTTTTTGGTGTGTCAAGCTTGCCATGTGAAATTATTGTTACTAGTATTCTGTCCAGAGACATGTAATTTATAAATACTTCTTCCTTAGGAAGTGGAAGAGTGTGTTTTAAAAATTAGTGTAMTTGAGGGGGRAAAAAAAGAAAAATATTCTTGCATGCTTGGATAAAGTAACTATTATGCTGCATATTTTTATATTATCACAAAGTATATTGGGGATATTTGGGCTGATGTTTGTGATGTTATGAATCAGCTGAAAAGCAGGCAGAGGATAGAATAAAAAATTGTCCAGACACCACTTTAAAAACCACTTGACCCTAATGGGAAAGGTTATTGGATTTTTATACTTCTTTTTATTCCTCAGGCTTAGCCCTGCAGAAAACAGTTAAGCTGTCTGTCTCAGACTAGTTTTTTCTCTTTTTTTTGTATGTTTACTAAAAGCTGCCCTTCTGTCATTTGTGTGCTAAGATACTCAGTACCCCAACAAAGTAGTATACTTAGAAGTGCCTTGTCCATATGACTTCTATAGACGCTCTTTCAGCCTTCTGTTGCTTTTTCTCAATCTGTGCAATTGCATAAGACTTTTGCAACCTCATGAGGCAGGAAAAATCCACACTCAGATGGCTGTAAACTGCAGGAGCTTGCTAGGCTTGAATGGACCTGAAAGGCACAGTGAGGTCACACTGAGGTCTTCTTCAYGAAAGGGTTCCCAGACTATCCTGGACAGTCTGAGACAAAGAGAAGAAAAGCAGATGAGTCCTTTTCTACATCACTGGCTGACCTATCCACTCTCCSAATATCTGTGAAATATGGAAGATGCATTTGTAGTGCCAATATGGCYAAAGAATCGATTTTCTCGCTGGCAATATATTTACAGCACAAACGGGACGGGACACCTGGAATCAGGTCCTTGAGAGGTTTATTTCTCACATCAGTCTCATAACGTTGTTTTACAATGGAGACAACTTGATGTGACTTGCTCACTGGTTCCATAGAATGCTAAAGAAGCTTGACGTTACYGCAGAGCATAAGACAGATCTAGAGTAAATTTCATCTAATCACATAGAGAAAAGGCATATTGACAATAATTCTATCCAATAATCTTGAAGCATACGTAATTCTGGTTAAAACAATGAAGCTTTTTCTAAACACAATAGCTTGTTCATAGAAACYTAAGCACARYRCTCCATTCATTTTYAACYTYCTAAAATATACATTAAATAAACTTGTTGCAACTTAGAAGGCGAGCTAACACTAGCCTATTGTTCTATTTCTCACGTCTACACCATAGCCTAGAAATCTTTTTTCGCTGCTTTAGCATCTGTTCTCATAACTTCTGCTTAAGGCCCGCTTTCTTAATTTTCCTAAAACCTTCTGATTTTTATGACTCTCCAACATGTAGAATCACACAGGCCTCCTTTACAGGAAAAGGAGAGGAGACAACATCCTCTGATGGAGACAAATCAGCAGAGAGTTACTGGAAGTGGGTTTCTCTTCTTCACACCTCTTAGCAGCATGGTTAAGTTTTACAGAAGAAGGATTTAGTCATTGATACCATAAGAATATATTTTTGGTGCAACCTGTGTTTGGCATTCAGTGAGAATGAAGTATGAGGGACATTCCCCAAGACTAAAAAGATCTGGCATTTTGATGAGGAGAAGGAAAAAAATCTAAAGGTACTGCAGAGGAAGATACATTTTCTCTCCCATTTTCAGATTAAGAGGAGATTAGAAATCTGAAAGATTGGCTTCTATCTGATATGAATGTGTTGCATTGTGGTGGAATGAACAGTAAGTTTGGGGAAACTGCAAAAGATTTTATGCCAATTCCTGTGCACATTCTCTCCATGTTCCTCTCAGGAAAGTGTTGTGATCTGATCAGGATTATGTTTGCCCTGCTGTTACTGACCAAGGCTCTCTGCGATTTCAGTGACCTTGTGGCTTTTTCCTTTCCTCCTGCTCTGGCTGCTTCCTAGTCAGACAAGCCATTTCCCAGCATCTCCCTTTCACCCCTAGTAGACATGGCTACTTTGACACTCATTTGTTTGATGAAGAAACACTCTAATTGTCAACTCTGGTTTTGTGCATTTCCTTACTCCAACTTTTCCTGACATATTTGGCATAGGTTCTGGCTACTGGTTGCCCCATCACAGCCTTGCTTCCTTGCTGTGGTTGCTTTAACCCTGCCCTCTGCACTTGCTCTGATCATTTTGGTTCTCAAAAACGTGCTGCATATTGCCTGGAGGTTGATGCAGGTGTGGGGTGTCTCTGATACCAGGGACTGATCTCTGCTCCCTGGACTGGTAGAATGGGGAGGAAGGGTATGGACAGCTGGAAATGAACAAACAGGGCACAGTGCTCTTCTCCAGTAAAATGTGCTCCAAAGCTCCAAGTTGTATTTGCACTGCCCAGAGAATTGCTGTGGGAAGATTTCTGCTCCATTTCAGCCAGCAGTTTCTGCTGCACACCAGAAAGCTGTAGGCTTTAATGGAGTTTCTGACTGCTCAATTTTCTTAAGCAATTTGACTGTTTTCTGCTTTTTTTTCCTTTCTTCAGCTAATGTCTTTCTGTTGAGAGACACCTGAACATGCCTTAGAAGAGCTTTCTCAATTGCATTTTGAATCCTCATTTGGCACAAATATAGCACTAAAAAGAATGCCTGGAAATCCCCAGATTGCATTTCTGAGACACCAATTTTCAGCTGCTCCGGTCACTCTGGCTGCTTTACTGTCAGTAATAAGTGGTSCTTTTAAAAGCTATGGCTCTTGTTCCTATTTCAGTGACAAGGTAGGAAGCCAGAGCCTCACCAAGTATAAATCTATTTTCTATGGGCGTTACAGAGTCCTGCTCAGCTGTAGCCAAGCTGAGGCCCAAAGTCTTTGTCCAGAGAAGAGATAAAGGGCAGCTGGGAAGAGGCAGTAAACAAAACCAATCAAGACCATGATATGCATGTTTAGGTGACAAGCTGTGGCTAAGACATGAAAACAGGATTTGTTTCCTAAGATATGAAACTGTCCCCAGCTGCTTCTCTTTCATCTTGTCATATCTTCATTTACAAGGCCCCCAACAGATTTCCTGTTGCTTTTTATAACATTCTGGCTAATTTCAGTGCTCTCCCCACTGTTCCACCAGCTCAGCCCTTCTCCCTCWGCATTCAGCACCTCTCTTGCAAGGTGAAGAGACAGCTAGAAACACCCCCAGACTGCAGACATGAGATATACAGGGACTGATAGACAAAAAGAAACAATACTACAAAGGCACTCCTCTTCTCCCCATTCAAACCCTGTTCCAGAACCTTGTGAAAACTTATTTTGAATTTTAAGATTTGTGAGTGGGTAGGGATTGTGATTTATGCAAATCTATTGTAGTACAGTGCTGGTGACATTTGAATGGCTTTGTTTTTAAACTGATGAAAAGACAGGAGCTCTAACTAAATTTTCAGTGTTTACTTTTCCTGGAAATGTGAAGAAAAATATGGATTCAGAAAAAAAAGACACAAATACTAGTGAACTTAAGACCACTCTTGATGCTTTGGAGTCTGTAAAGTCTTACTTTTTCTACTGTCACAAGAACCTTTATTCAAGAAACAGTTACAGCAACAAGTTGGTAAACATTATCGGGCCTGCTTCAGTTAAATACAAAAAGGGAGAGAAAATCACCTCTTAAAGTGCAAGGCTTCTCACAAGTTTTGTTCTGGGAAGGCAGGAAACTGGGAGGGTGTCCAGCCTCTCTAAAGATGCACCATTGCACTGTGCTGATAGCAAATATCTGTCAGCACCATTCCACTTCCCACAGTGATTTTTGCTATTTCTTGCAAAGTAATGTGCAAAATTTGGTGTCCTCATCTGTGATGACTTTGACCATGCAGTCTTAAAGCAGGTTTTAAAAAATGTAAAAAATCTGATGCTGTTATTCTTCACTATGGTAACTCTTGCCCTATTTTTTATTTTTAATACCTGACTAGAATTTTCATAGCTGTCTAGGGAATGATATCATACTTTCCCTTAATCTAAGAGGCATGTATACCTAACTCTACCAAAAAGCTTCCCAAAATTCTCTGCCACAAACTTCTGGGATGTTTTGTGAAGTTGGCTTGCTAGTACTCACTAGTATATATGAGGCAGAATGATAATGAAGTGAATTTATTTGCACTAAAAGATATTTTAGAGTACCACAACAGTTTTAATATTGTTGCAGATAACTGCAGAAGAAGATTGCTATTCACCTCAGCAGATTTCATGGGTTTGCTTCTGACATAGCTGCTAGGTCCTGCAGAGCTACAGCTAGAGAGAGAAATGAAAGATTTTGGATTACTGTCATGAATGTAGTATGAAAGGCAATGTGATCATTGAAATTGCAGGGAAAACTGTGCATTTCCTAGACTTATTCTTTGTGAATGGCACATGACTTCTCAATAGAGTGCTACCTGCTTCATGAAACATGATTAAGAGTCAAAATGTAATTAAGCTAAGTGGAGTTGTTGGTAACAAACTGKCTAGTAAAAGGATGACTTCCTGCTAGCCTACTTTAGAATTGCCAAAACGATGCACTTTTGCATACTGAAGGAAATAGATTGCATTGCCTGTCTGCTGCTTTATTTACCTAGTCTGTGACAATTTCACCCTTATGTGGATCTGCTATCAGTCCAGTATAAAGGACATTCTTCTTGTTTTTTATTTTAAAAAAATGTTTTTAAGGCTATCATTTCTTCCCATATACCATACAAAGCAAAAAGAAAAAAGAAAAATACACATTACTCTGCTTGATCAGTGCTCCTGCTGCATGAATSAGCTACTCCAGGCTGTGTTTTCATGCTGTGTTGTGCTAATGCATTAGCTCCTGGTGCTGGCAGGGATACCTTGACCAATGAAACCATCAGGCAACTTTTGCAATTTTTACAGTGCAGTTTATCTCCTCACACAAAGTAATGCAGCTTTACTTCTGTGTAGATTCACTTTTGGAACATAAATATTTTCTAGATCTCGTGCCTGTTGAGCTGGTGACAGCTTCCCATTTGTAGCCAAAACGTTTAATCTTCACCGTGCTTGCAGAAGCTCCGTGCTCTCTCTGTTGTGCTCATCTTGATGCAGGAGAAGGAGCAAAGATAGCTTCAGATTTCCTCAGAATCCCTAATGAAACTGAATTAAAGTGCTAATTAGGTGAGGATTTTGAGGCTTTGGTGAGAAAGCCATGGCTGAAGATGACTCAAGGACCCTCACTGACCTTAAGTTACAAGAATAGCTAAGTGGTGACTGGCAGTGCACACCACAATGCCTGATACTCCTTGTCTTCTCCTCTAGCTGACTCAAATGGCTCTTCTTTTGGAAGAATTTTCTGGAAGTTCTGAGATGGCTCAGAACCTGGTTAGGGTTTCTTGCTTCTTTTGTGAGCTCAGATTAAGCTTGTTCTTCTCTTTGGTAAGTCACTTTTGTATACTTTGAAGTGCTCCCTAAAGCTTATTTGTGAAATAAGCCTTTCATACATCAGAAGAAATTAGTTCTGTTTACATCTCCCTCAAACAGAAGTGAAGGGAAAGTCAGATGATATCAGTGCTCAGCAATGGCACAAATGGAAGAGTGAGGATTTTCAGTGCAGAAAGGTACTAAGGTTTCCAGGGCTGCAGCATTATTATAATGAATGTGTTTCAAAGCCCTTTAAAAGAAGCCCTTCTGTTGTGACATTCTCCAAAAGCAGGGCATGTCTTGCATAATTCCAAACTTGTTTTTAGAAACTGAAATTTTAATGTGAAAACTATGTGTTCATCCAGCTTGGAAAAAATACTTGTGGGTGAAATGAACAAGAATAGGGCCTGAAAAATAAGACTGGAAATGAAACAATGAACACAGAGTGGACACACCTGTAATTCTGCTACTTAAGTATTCTCAGATATATGAACAGATCATTGGAAGACAAAGATCAGGGCTTTTCAGAAAAAAATGGACAGTGATTTGTATCTGAGTATTCACTTTTATTTTGAAAGGAATTCACCTCTGGTAATGAAATTTCTGGACCATTTTTCTGTAGACATTTAATTGATTGCAGAAGTTCACCTTCCCTAATACATAAGGAAAGCAAATTGGAAACTTGAGCATAACATAATTCTTGCTGGAAGTGCTTACACTCCAATCCATTTGAAAAAATGTGGCTGAATAATTTTTGCAGAAGAACCAAATTAATTAGGTTAAATGACGTTAAACTTCTCGTTCACTTCTACTTACAACTTACCTTTGATAGCATAGCACAAGAAATGATGACAAACAGTGTGTGGGAAGTAGGAAAATCAGGAGTTCAGATAGTTTAAGATCATGAGACAGAAACTTTTTGCAGCTATCTTGAGGGTTTCTATATTTAGTTCTAGATTGTGTAAGTGTTTTAATACCTAGATTTCCTGCTTCACATTGATGCTTCAACATAATTCCCCTAAGAATTATAGCAGGATAGTATTCAGATTTTCCAGTCTGAAAGACTGAAATCAAACTCCCCAAACTTAGCTTGCATCTATATTTGCTCAAATTTTCTGCACACCTAACCACAGGGTCACACCCTGAGAATTACATGCAGTCAATGATCAATTGCAAAGTAAATAACTTTTAACACAATTTCTTAGCGCTCCCCTGAACTAGAAGGCCAAAATAAATTCTTACTCCACTTCCTTATCGCAGCATAGGTTATTTAAACCCATGAATCATGATCCAGTGATTAAGGATATAGATAATGCAGATTCAACTCCCTGCACTACTGCAGACCTCTTGTGTGAAATTAGACAAATCTCTTCATTTGTCTGCCTCAGGCTTCATTTGCAAAATGGGGATGGTGTGTTCCTGTRCACATCAGTTGGTTGTGCATGAGCAAGGATACATATTCCAGCCTGTGCCCCAGAAGGGCAGCAGTTCAAACACTTTATTTSCAGGGCCTGACACTGTCATTCAGATTCATAGTTTGCACTAAATTAGACAGACATTCAGTAGAGAAAATGTGGTAAATGTTAAAGCTGTCTTATTAAAACTGCACATGAAACACACTTGTAGGGGTGAGAATCAGGTATCACAGATAGCAATAATTCTGCCCTTCCTTGGCTTCAAAAGTTTGTTTTCTTCCTCTAATGAGTTTGGGTGTGTATTGTACATAAAGGCGCTGATTTTTAGGGGTTTAGGTATTATTCTTTCTACCTCTAGGGCTGTCTGAACCCAAAGATATTTCAAAGGTTCTTGTGAACTTTCTCCTCACAAACCAGAAGAGCATAATATCAATGTTTCTCTCCACCAGTTTCTACGTATATTAAAAAAACCCGAAAAAACTTGTAAATTAGAAGGCCTAAATCCAGCTTCCAGTTTCCTCCTGGAGTGAGGATCCTCTCCAGTTTGCTGTCTGTAGCTCAGTAGAACATTTAGCAGATTATGGAGCTGTTTCCAGGAAAGGTTTTGTTGCCTTTCCACCAGCTTCTGCTTTCTGTAGCAGCAGTAAGGCAAAGGAAACAGAAACCATACAAAATAATACATGTGATGGAAGAAAAAAGTATCACATAAATGAGAATAGATGGTAAAAAAAGTTCTCTAGAGAAGAGGTATGCAAAGTGAGACAAAAGSTGTGGGAAGTGAGAGGGGAAGGACTTGGATAATGGAAAAAGGTAAAGATTGGTGGAAGGAATATAGAAGGAAAGGGAGAAGTTTGTAAAGAGGCAAAGCATTACTTTCTTTCTACAAAGCACAGCTTTGGAGACAGCTTTCCATTTCCATTCCCTTGTCTCCCCAAAGACAAGTTACTGACACATAAGTAATTACCTTAAACATACTGAGCCCTGTGACTGTCCCTGTGAGTGCCTTTAGCCTACAGCCCGAGATAAAGCACGTTATCTAAAACCCTTAATGAAATAAATTTATGTGACTGTGCTTCACTTCATCTGGTTGATGGGCTAAGAGCAAGTCCCCACTCTGCTAGAGAGGCTCAGCTGCCCTGGGGCAGCTTAGTCAGTTGTGACCATGCAGCCACRACCTGAAGCATCCCATGAAATCCTGAGTGGGGCAAGAGGAGCACTGGCCATGACCAGCACAGGGTGCAGCAATCATCTTGCCAGTCCTCAGTGCCAAAATCCAGCAGGAAAAGCATCTCCTCCCCTTTGTCAGGGAGCTCAGCATGGCTGTAGCTTTCCCACCCTCCTTCACTCCTGCTCTGGATCAAGCAGCTGAGGGATCCAGGTAACCTCCTACACCTGCCAGACCAGCCCAGAGCATGAGCCAGGCTGCCCTATACTGAGSTTCACACCTGGAAGTAAAAGAAAATCAGCCTCTCAAGTCTCATTCCCAGTGTGTGTGATTTGGCAKGTCTGCTGATGGAGCTATTCTGACCCACATCCTGCCAGATTTTGAAGAGATTGCCATTAATGTCAGGACCTGAATTAAGTTTTGCTGTAGAAGCCCACAGCTCTGGTACAGAGCATTGGTAGGAGAGGATGGAAGGGGTGGTGAAGATTGCAAATTATCACCTTTTCTCAGTGATGAAAACTTTTTGTGTCTCTGCTAGCTATCAATCAGGTATCACATCATTTAAATAGGTAGAAATAGATTTTTATAACCAATTACAAATAAAACTCTCTTGTCCCTCTCTGTCACTTCCAAATTAGGATTTTCACTCACTTTAAACCATGTTAAAGGAGAAAGGGAGAACAACATTTTCCTCTAGAATCAGTATGAAATCCAAGCCCTGTAAGTGAATGGATGTGCAGTGTGCTGTGTTATTCCTTTTCCTGTTAGCCTTTGCATAGCAGTCCTAACATTGTGATGGCACAGCAATGTGACACTCTGACACCAGTGAAGAAATTCAGCAGGAGATGTTTACTGGGAAAAGATGGTTTCAACTGCAGAGTGTTSTGACAGCAGGCTGGCATTAGAGTTAATCAGAATTTGCTTCTGTTGATCTTGATTCTAATCAGAGATAGGCTGGCAAACGTCATGTACATACCTTGAAAAAATCCCCTGCTGCACTGTCAGTGCTCCTGTGTTAAGCTGGTCTTCTAARTAGCAAATGAAGCATGTCATGTTTTGTGTATGAGATTAAAACAGAGAGCCTAAATTTATTTTTATATCGGTTTCCTTTATTGCAAATCTCATATCTGAGCTTTTTAAACAGATGTACAAGGCAACCATCACTATTTATGTGCAAATGCATTTCTGGGAGGCTGAGCTTCTGCTGGATGACTATAAAACAAGCCATCCAAACCTGCAAATTCCATGGGATAAAATGCCCTTGTAGCTGATTAGTAATCACAGCATTCACCAACAGAATCCACTGAGATGTTCTAGGTATGAACACTGCAGTGTATTTTAGCACTGATTTTAACATTCACACTGAAACAGCGTGGCTGCTCCCCTGCACGTCAGAACTCACAGCAGCAGCATCCTGCCCATTGCTTTCTGCTGTTCATCACAAACTGGAAAGTGCACTCTGCTTGCAGAGTACAGGAACTGTACAGGAAAACCACCAGTGACGCACATTTCTGCAGCAGACTTTACACAGATGCTGGATAAGCCTGTGGYTTCTGCTTTACCAGACATCAACCTTGCTGACTTTGAGTTTTCTCAATAGAAACACCTAGAAGGTATGGACTCAACTTTGGCTTTTACTCTTCCAGTTAATAAGAAAGGGATTTGTTCAATAGGTGAAAGCCAATCTCCTTGAGAATCCTTATGTCACAGTAGTATAGATTTTTATTAGTGTTAGGGCTAACCKGACATAGTGTAGGTATGACTGATCTGTTCATCTACGGCTAATGCAAGGGAATGTGTTGGGATCAAAGCTTGAGATAAGTTCCTGGTACTTCAATTTCCCTTTAGGCCAGGTGGTGTTGGGAACATGCCAAGGACACAGTCTGAGGGCCTGGCAATGAGACAGTTTTTCTTACTCACAGGGCATCAACCACTCTTCTGGACCAGACACCTCTTTTAAACTCGGGTAGTGGTGTTCTATAGCCTGTCCCTGCCATAATTCTTCATTACTCCATTGACCTTAAAGGCAAAGGGTTAGCATAAAAGAAGGAAGAATCACAGTAACATTTTTTTCAGGAAGAGAAGGAAGCCCAATAGTCTGAGAGGCCAAAATCCCATTTCCTGTGACCTGGCATGATGAGGGTATTCCTGCTGTTCTGCACCCTGGTGGTTGCTCAAACAAGTTTGATTCCCACTCTTTGTGGTGTCTTATGCCTTTTCATTTTATGTATGCCATTAAAAATCCACCCAATGTAAATGATTTAACAATAATTAAGTTTTTGAAGCAAAAATTTTTGGTTTTGAAGCAAAAATTAAGTTTTTGAATTTAGGTGGTAGTCATTGCCTTGGCTGCATGGCCAGGTTTCATAAGTATTATACTTTGTATGGGATAGGAGTCTTCTTGATATAGGGTGAACACAGCTACAAATCAAAACTGTAAGCTTAAAATATTCTCTAACCATGTCCTGTCTCTCTAAGACTCTGAGGTTCTGTAGCTTCTCCATTTTCTATTCCTGATGACAAAAGCACATGTGTGCCTATTCAATGGGAAATCATGTACCTTGTTGTGTGAAGTCCCTAAATATTTTGGACCAATTTTCAACACTAAGTTCTGGATGAGGAGTTTTCAGAGCATGTGGGAGTCTGAAAGATGGGACATTAAGCATCCAGTTCCATTCCCCAGCAATCCAGTGGAAAATCACAGCCTCGATCTTTGGCATTAAAATTAAAGTGAGTATGTTGTTTGAATAGTTACAGCCCAGCCCTCAACCTCTGTCTTCTTTCATGGTTTGTCAGTGGAGAGAGGGCTTGATTTCACTTTTCACACTTTTTCCTTTTAGTTTCTGAAGAGTCTTTGCTGTGGTAGTTTTTGGAGAGAGCTCTGCTGAGGATTAGCAGCGACTGTAGCTGTGGCTGGCTCAAATCAGACCAGGAGAGGGAAGTATCTAGCTAAATTCTGGCCCATAATTAATACATTTGAGGAAATTGTGTTCTGCTCATGAACATTCCTTGAGGAAATAAAGATTAAATTTGTTGAGTAAATTATTCACTGCAAATTATTCACTCAGCTTCACTTGCTATTCTGAGATTTCTGCAATATCTAAACGAGTTAGATGGCACAGGGAGATGCACCGCCACAAAAATCACAGGCTGAAGGCAGGATTCCTTTCTTGTTCAGAATATGTCTTCTTTTAATTAAAATAGACTAAGACACTCTGGGCTTGTTTAGTATTAGGGAAAGCAACGTAGAGCCCCAAGGTATCTCTGAGCCTYCAGTTAAACTTGGACCAGTTTTGTCTGATGGACAATGAAAAACGAGTTGCTAACACAGAGAAAATCTCATTTCATTTGCTTGTTGACAGGTGGCCAGAGTACTAAACACTTCAACCTACTTCACGCCCTACTTTCTGGTTTTATCAGAATAATCAAGTATTGAAAGGATGAGTTTACTCTTGCAGTTTAGTCTGGAAGTGATCTCTCCTCTCAGGGAAGGTAACTGGATGGAGCCCCTGAGGGAATATGATACCATGTGGGAGGGAGGCACATAAAGTACTTGAACATCCAGGACCATTCATCACGGTCCATTCATTAAAAGTGAGTAATGATAATAATAGGCTGTAAGGGATGTTGCCTTTTATAAATATAATGACAGTGAGAATCATTCTCATGGGGTCATCTTAATTATTTTTAAGTGGATAGCCTTTCTGCCTGTAAGACTTTCCAGATAAAAGAGTGACATTGCCTGGTTGTTTCAGGATAGAGGAGTCAGTCCAAGCTCCATAAAAATTACCTGAAAAATTCCTATTGATTTCACTGGGGTTTGGATCAGTTTCAAAGTCCAGCAAGGAAATGGAATAAGTTACAGGCAGTCATGTCAAAGAGAATATTAAGTATAAGAATTTTTCTTTAAATATTACACAGGTACTCATTCCCCTTTGAAAAATTACCTTCAAATACAGAGGATATAAGCACAAAGCTTATTATTAATTTTTAATTCAAAAGGGCTCCTTTTGAAACCTAATGGTTAACTAATTTAAATGTTATATATGTTTGATTTTCTTCACTTTGTTACTTTTTAAAACTGGTGGGTCAACCTTCCAAGGGCAAGAACATAATCAGGTCAGCCTTCAAGCTGCTATAATTTTTCTGATATGTGGATGAGGAAAGGAAATAGATATGGGTGGGTACTATATCTCTTGAAATAGCCTCTTTCTTCCTGTTTAACAATAAATATTCTACAGAAAGGAAGCTCATATATTACTCTTCAGCTGAGTTCCCATTTTATTAATCATGAAGATTTTAACAGTGGCCTGAGACAGGAAATCACAGTCTAATGATCAGCAGAGTCTGATTTAATCCTCATGTTTGGATCAGATTAAAAAGAAAATCAATATACTGAAATGTAAATCTATGGAGATAATAATCAAGTTTAATTACTATTAAACATACATGCAGCTTTTGTCACAACTTATGGCCCTACTGAATTACTGAGGCTGATTAAATATCCATGGCAAAACTTCCTTCTGCTTAGAAATTTAAACTGATGTTTCAGGTAATCTTTTCAAATATAGGGAAAAAATATCTCTGAGCGCTCCATTATTATAAATTAATTTATTAGTAATAATCTCAATAATTAGGAACTCTAATGGATATGTTATTTTCAATAATAAAACCCTCACATTCAACTTTGGTTTAAATTAATATTGTTCTAATTAAAATGTGAAGTGAAGCTTGATGAGCTGAGGTTCAAAACACAGTCCACTGCAGCCCACTAACCCAGAGATCTTTGGGCCCGTATTTGACAAAATCTCAGTACCTTAACCTCAGTTCCTCCTCCCCTTCTCACCAACTCCCATCTTAGAAAGCCTAGAAAGGAAAACCTCATAATACCATTAGTGTATAACAATTATTCCTTCATCACTCAGTCCATCCAGCTGCCCATCCATTAGAACRCCAAAAATCCTTCAAAACTTTTTTCAAGCATTTAAAGAGAAGTCCAAATAGCAAGCCAGAATGGGAATGCTCAAAATGTTCATCTGATGAGCAAGTCTTATCCCTCCTTAGAATATTCTCATGGTAGAAAAGAAGGAAGAGTATTTTTAAAAGGGCTTTTATTTATGCCAAAGTTATGAGCTAAGGCTGCTTAGAAAAAAAATAATTTTGAAAAAATAACAGAATTTTGAAAAAAAAAATCTTGACAGTTACTCCTGAACCTTTTTCTTGCAACTTACTAAGATAATTCTTTTACATATGCAGTAATCTTAAATTAAGATTCAACTGAAGGTCTGGGAGGAGCTTGAAAATATGGGGTTTGAAACTGAGAATTTACCTATATTGCTCAGCAAAATGTTGGGAATTTTTCATAGTTTCAAGGTTTGCGGCCTATGATTCACAACATGTAAGTTTTACTAAGGATGCTCAAGACTTTTGATTTTCTCTAAGATAAAAAATTTCAAGTAAAATGAAGCAGGATTTTTAGCCCTTTTAATAGCTCCATTTTATTTTAGCTTTTGGGCTGATTTTCAAGAGGTTGTAGAGCACCTCTGTCATTTCCCTCAGCCTCTTTGTTTAAAGTCTACTGTAAGACTTGCCTTTACTCCCAGTGACTTTTTCAGCAAATCAAGGAAAATGGAGGACTGAAAAGTGCTCTTTCAGGGAGTTCCAGTTCTGTGATGAATGGCAAAAAAATTATTCCACCATGCAAAAGAAAAAGATGGCTTTAGATAATTCCTTTCTCTACCAAACAGCAACCTTTAATCTCATTTCTTTTATTGAATTGCTGGAGAGTCAAGAGAGGAGTGGAGGAGTTAGAGGCCAATTACACCCAGAGWGTAGCTCACATCTGATATCAATAATAGTTCTTGGTCCTCTGAACATCAGCACACCTTCTTCACACAAGTCCAGCACTGGTGGAAATAAAGATGCATTAGTGCCATAAGACTAGGGAGAGAAAAAATGAGAGAGGAAAAGAGAATGATTTTCTTGAGGTTGTCCAAAATCTTACTAAGGGCTGATGGCGACACAGCAGCAGATAAGTTTTAAAGCATTTCTACTTTGACCTCTGCCCTAATTTTCAACTCATGTCCTTGGTGCACCTCTCTCTTTCTTGTCCCCATCACTTCCTCCCTTCCTTCCTCACCCCCTCCCCAAAGGAAGGATTCAGTTTGCTGCCCCATGCCACAAGGCAGCCCAGTGAAGTCACATCCTGGTAGAATAAGGAACTGCATAACCAATGCACACRTCCGGAGTGCCCTCCCTTGCACTCACTTTGGTCACAAATTCATAGCAGTTGCATGTCCAGTGGATTTACTGAGCTAAACATGCTGAAGAGAAAACCATCTAATGCCTCTGAGAAGGACAAAAGTCAAAAGCCAAAGGTAAGGTGTCTCATTTTTGTTGCCAATTAATAACAACAGGAATTTGTAACTTTCAATGTGAGGGTTTCCTCTTAAATCCTAGCTTCAGGATTTTCTTATGTGCTTGCAAGTGCCTCGGTGCTATAATCTCAGGAATCTGTCGGCATATACTCACTTTATAATAGTAAAGAACCAATTCAAGGAATCATCATTGTGAAGCTGCTATAGCTGTGCTAAAGAATTCCAGTGCTGGACTTTGTCTGTGGTTGTATGCTCTGCATCAGTCTTTTAGCACCCAAAATCCCCTCTCTCAATTTCGTCTATGATAAACCCCAGAAAGGAGTGTAAGAATTAATGAAGAATCAGTGAAGAATTAGAAAATATATTAATTTTTTTCCTTATTTTAATAAATTTGCTTTTGCGTCATGATAACCACAGGAGAAGAGGGTACTTGGCAGTCAGTGCTTGTCATCTTAATTTCTCTGGGAATCATTAAAATATCAGCCTGAAAGAAATAACTCTAAGCAAACTGACTACATGCTACACTGGACACTTTCCACAATCTGGAATTGTAAGAAAGGAAGTGAGAGTTTTGCAAGATGCATAAGGATGTGTCCAATGCTAGAAATTTATTTTCAGTCCTTGCCTTGGATTGAGTGCAAAATTACCTCTGTGCATTGTATTGTACAAGTATTGTAGAGTATTGCAAGGCTGCAGTGCAACRGCTACTACTCAACCTGAGTACTTCAGCCTCCATTTCTGCCTCAGTTTATCAGTGCTGAAAATCTACCAAAGAGATTAGAAAAGCCTTTTAGTATTTCTCTGCTCTCAACAACAGTTGTTTCTCAATTTACTGATCCTCTTTCTCATTGTTTGGGAATAGACCTGCCTTAGTGCCTTCTGTGTCCTAAGAGATTACTGCAGACACTGTTTCAGCAAGGAGATCTGGTTTCACACAGCATTGGCTTTTGTAGACTTTGCTTGCAATTTTAGACCATGACTTGTTAATAGTTAGAATTAACAGCTTTTTCCATAGATTTGAAGTTATTTGATACTATTTGCCCCTGCATTTTAATTTTTTTTTAAGCATTATATGGGTTGGTTTGGTATGAGTTTTTTTCTTCTCATTCATTGTACTGTGTTTTAACGGCAGGGAAGAATTATAATTAATTCCTAATTACATTATCRATTAAATAAGAAATGACCATGAAAGACTTTGGGAATGAGCTTTGTTTCCCTGTCTGTAAAACATTTTCAAAAGCCAGTTTTGGCCACTCTCCTCTTCCAAAATTAGGCATTCCTTAACAATAGTTTGATTTTTATTTTTAAAGGCCCACTTTTGTACAGAACTGTGTATACTTGCCACGAGTGGAATGCCTTTGCTGGATGTGCTCACGATCAGGGCAGGGGAGCAGACAGCCCCACGTTGCACAGAACAGGAATCTTGGCTTGTTGTAGCACATTTCAAAACTTGTCCCAGGGAAGCAACGTAAATACTCAAGTTGCTTAATGTTGAGTTGGGTAAGATGGGACACAAGTCCTCACCTCTTGGAGAAGTTACAGGATTTCACAAGTGACCTCTGTGGGTCACGTCCTGGCTGGCCCTGCTCTGTGCTGGTCACATTTGGTACCTCCTCAGGCTCACGTGGCACGATACCATTGCCACTGGGCAGGTCTTGGGCTATCTCACCTTGCCTCTATGCTACTGAGACATCCCAGTGTCTCCAACACATCCACACAGACCCCATGAGAGAGCCATAATTTTTTCATTTTACATGAAAATCAGGTTTGCAGCCTTGGACCCTCAAGGGAGACACCAAAAAGATCTTTTTAGGTAATTGAATTTTAACCATGGCGACCACTGGTCTTTATCACAACTGTATGAATTTCTGTGTCTTAATTAGAGTATTTCACCAATATTTTCTTTTTGATCCTTTTGGTTTTATTACTTTCTAATGTGAAGAATACTGGCATGAATTGATGCYTTTTGATAAAGATGAATGAATATCACAGAAGGCCGGTGTTAAAGCATTTCTCAAGGCAACCTGCTACCCCTGTGCAAAACCCCTCATGGAGGTGGGCAATTCAATGGCCAATGCAAGAGTAATACAGGTTCAGTATCTCACTGTTCACTATGTGCAATGCAGTTACCTTATTTATTATTGTGGGGCTTAAGGGACTTCTGCAGATGTGTTAGATGCTGCATAGACAAAAATCTATTTTAATGCTCTCAGTGTACACTATGAAAAAGTTAATCTCTGCCACAAAAGAATAGTTTTGCAGGGTTTTTTTTGTCATTCAGCAAGATTTCAGTAGTGCTGCAGCCATGCTAATAACTTCTTTCAATGTCTCGCAGCTCTTGTGTATTCATGGATATGCATAYAACTACTGAATGCATTTATATAAATAAACATTTATTGTTAGGCAAAAAGACATCTAAACCAGGTGTAATTTCAGAGAAAACTGGGAGAGAAATGRGATAGAAATGCATTCAAAAGAGATACTGGAAGGATTCTGATCCTTTGCAAATGTTTATCATTGTAGCTGTTCATACTAGTGCACATTTATACCTTGTATAACAGCTTAGGAAGCTGAATTATAAAGGAAAGTCTTAAGGGTTAAAAATACCCTGCTTAATGTGGAAGAAATTCAACCAGATGAAGAGTTGAAGCTCTCTATTCCAAGCCTATCTGATGTAACCTATCTGTCTATCCAGGACCTTAAATGACTTTTAGAAAGTCATATAAGACACACAGAACGTGTGCATCTCCCATCCCTCCCTTCAGGGAGTCCTTACCTGCCCTCCTTTCATTTCTGCCAGATGAGACACAGCTTGGTTTACACAGTGTAGCTGCTCAGAGCTGCAGAATTATGTGTGGGCAGGTGAGGTCAGCCAAAGTAGGTCTTGCACAAAGCCCTGAGGTCCATGGTCACGCCGATGGCTGGAGTGGCTCACTGTGGCTCCTGCATTTCTGGAGCCTGGCAGAGCAGGGAAAGGACACATGTCCTAGATGTGCTTCAGCTGTGGGCCTGTGCAGTCTGTCCCACCACCCCTCAGAGAGCTGGGGAGGAGGAGAGCAGTTGTCTTGGAGGATGAAGGAGAGAGTCCTGAAATCACCTGGATTTCAGCCTCTCTGAGCCTTATGATGTTACAGATRTCCGTGCATCTGGGGAGTGGAATGAAGCAGATTTAGAATGATGGTAAGGAAAAACACTCTAACAAATGATACAGGTTCTAGTCTTCTCTTTTGTACACCCTTCGGGCAGCACCATACACATAAAACCCCATTAAAGCACTTCACAGCTATTCCACATTCCAATTCACACTTTTTTACACATTTGTCCAGGTGCAAATAATCTGTAAAACATCCCTGCATTTTCTTGCCCATTTGCCAGYGCATGAAATGTGCTGGGCAGAACCTGCTCCTTCCTCTCTGTCTTCCCCATTCCTCCGGACACAGCAAACTTGAGAACTGCCTGATGATTCTTGGCTTTACTTCAACATGATGCAAAGACGACTTTGTGCCATTTTTTCTGGCTTGACTGAAGAAAGTCTTGTGTCATTATTCTACATGACAGTTGATCTATGTTTATGCTAAAGGTTTGAGACGTTTTTGTTTCCTTATTCTGCTTCCAAATGCACTTGGTGCTTTAAACTCAGCTTACTTCTGGTGTGTAAGACAATTCAGGGTCAATGCCTCTGCATTTTGTTTAGGCAAAAAAGATGTCCAATCTTCTAATTAAATCAATATTTGCTTACTTAGGTGATAAACCATTATTTGTTTTCAGGGTTATGAGAAAAGTGTGGCAAATCCAATGGGAGGAAACATTTTAATATGCAAATTTGTTCCCTAGTACAGTTTCATACCAGTAATTTTACTTTTTATAAGTTTAAAATGAAACCCTGACATTGCAGAAATCAATGCATATTTTCGCCATATTCTTGAGGCCAGAATTTCACCTTTTAATATTTTCTTCACAAAAGGCCTGATCCTGATTCTGACTTAAATGAATAAATTAGCTGTGATCCCATTGATTTTAGCAGGATTATCTGAGTAAAGTTTATTGCTTGCCTAGGAGTTTGGAGCCTGTAATGCAGACAGATGCTATAAGCCAGTTTTTTGGTGCTGCATTTGTCTCAGATGACGGCTKGTGCCTCTCCAATGGGGAACACTTATGAAAGAAAAGAAAACAGAAAATAGGTACAGCAAACCTAAACACCAAAAATAATTTGAGACATAATTAGAACTTCTGTAGGACAAGATCTGCAGTGAGGAGATTGCTCAGCGTTAATGAATATTAACTAGGATTTATCCTTGACTGGGGAAAGCTGAAGGTTTTAATTTTATTTCAAAGGTAAAGACTGGTAGAGTTATGAAGTTTTACATTCTTTTCTTTCCCCCTGAAATTTCGAGTGCATAATAAATGAGCCAGTGCTAATGTCACAGATGCTAATTTTCACAACCATGACTGAAGTGATGTTGGTTTCCATTTGCATTTCATTCTAACAATGATGAGAGGTGATGAGTTGATGATAAGCTGTTTTCACCACACTGCCCGCTGTGCAAATTTATGCTTATAGGCAAAGATGACACATAGTTCTGTCATTAAAGGGCTTTAGTGCATTGCCTCTTGAGCAAAGACTGTTTGTCAAAATCCATTTGAACTCTGGTAAATAAGCAGGAACAGATGACAACATCTGGGAAGTATTTTTAAGAACCTRGTTTATGCTGTAAATACCTGTGGGCCTTTAGTGGGGCAGTTCAGAGAAAAATAATGATACTTGTAAAAACCATGTGTGTGTAGATGGGGAAAGGAGGGATGGCAGGTGACACTTCAAAAGGTTTTCTGTCTCCCCTAGGCTTCATAAAATTCTGGAACAAGGTTAGAGTTAACCTTGAGTTATTTTCCCTGTGTGAGGGGGYGGTTCTACAATCATATTACTGCTTCGCTGACTTCTGCTATTTTTTCTTTATTTATATTATCATCATGCTTCTCAGTCATCAGCTAATTATATTTCTTTTCATGAGCAGCTTCAGAAAGTTGTGTCTTAACATATATGTTAGCATATCTCTTCTRAAAAGCTATTGAAATTTGAGGAATTTTGTTTGCTCAGCAGGAAGTAAAGGTCCAGAGTGTTTGTGGGGAAAGAACAGTCATCTCTCACCTGGCCCTTGGCAGGAGGCTCATTAGGATGACCAGACTCCCCATTTTGATGCTTACATCAAGACATAGTCTCACAACTCTTGGCTAGCTTTTGTTACAATGGAAAAATTATATCTGTGGCCTGTTCCAGTACTGATTTATTTTGTGTGTTCCCTTGATTAAAGCATCTTTTGACATTTTCGTCAACTTTGCACAATACTCATTTAATTTCTTTTTTCTTCCCTGTCTTGGCTTCTTTCACTAGCCAGGCTTAATTCCTTAAGAGCAGAATATTTTAAAACAAGTGAGAGCAACCTTCTGAAGGGACTATTTACACATTAATATTAATTTTGCTTACAGTAACAAATCCAAGGTTTTGTTTGTTTTCTTAAGCAAGTAGGAACATTTCAAAAAGCCAGTCTGAACCACCTTATCCAGGCATTTTTAGAAACCAGACTATCAGCCACAGCATTTATAACTGTGCTCTCTGATAAATAAAGTAGCACAACTACCAAGGTGACACAAATCAGCATTAGCTGCTTCCTAATTCTTTAAGAATTGTTTAAGAGCAGTTGACTTACTTACTGTATTTCTAGGAAAACCTAAATATCTCAAAGTAAACACTGGTCAGGATACCTGTCATTGCTGGGGAAAAAGCAGTAAAAATGTATGGGCAGGACTGGCAGAGGATGTGGCTTACAGTTTCCTGTACTTCCATATTCATCTAGTAATCTATGTCACAGCATAAATTCAGACAAAAGTTGTTATAAAGCCATCACTTGGCAGCTGTAGAGGCACTTTCTGGGTGGCCACAAACACTTCAGCCAGAAGAATCAATCTCTTGCCATGTGGGTAGAACCTGCTGGGAATATCCACTCCTGAGAAGGGAAAAAAAGTCTTCTGGGTCTCTGTAATCACAATATCTCTTCAGCTTTCTCTTCTGAAAGGCTGCAACAAAGACAGCAGGGTTACTCCAGTTGTTAGAAACAGTTATACTCTGTTCGACAAATTGGCAGTGTCAGTGGTTTTGCTCAACATTTGCTGCTTGGCACCAGGCTACAGATTATATATGCTCTGAATATTTAGCATATCATATATCCTTGAAACCATCCTAATGGAAAACTTTGTTTCATGAATCAGAGGTGTGTTGTATGCCTGTTGTTATTCCACAGGAAGATGAATGAACACTTATCTTTTTCTAAGTGACATCTCTTCTGTATTCACACTTACTCTAACTCTTGTAGCTTTTTAAACAATTTTATTCCACTTACAGTGTGCTCAAGAGCATGTTCTTACTATTTTTCTTCTTAAACATGAGAGTGAAATTCCAGCCTGTGGAAAAGTTTGGAGACTTCTTCAGGGAAGCTGCTTCTTTGACTATGCACAATAAATACCTTTCTGCCACTTTTCCTCTCCATACTTTCTTTAGTTTATTCCATGGATACACAGAAATCTGGATTAAGACTTTGCCTGTACAGAGTCTTCAGGCTGCTTTATTGCCAGTCATAACATCTCCTGGCCCCTTTCTGGAAAGCTGAAATTCAAGAGCAAAGGGTCTTCTATCTCATCACCCAGCACTGGAGCTGACAAGTGTTCTCTGGCAACAAGCTYTAGTGACCTGCTGGTTTGCACCATTATGTCTTCTGGGAGGAGTTTTAGTCCTTTTCCTACCCTTCTTTGTCTTCATCTCTTTTATCATCTTCACAAGAACAGCCATGTAACCTAACACTGCTGAACTTGATTTCCATGAATGGTCACTTCCTTGAGAACTGTAGGAAGTGAGAGTTCCCCTACTTGTCCATGCTGACCTGATGTGGTAGGTTTGGTAGGTTTGCTGTTCTTCCAGGTATGTTGAAGGACCAGTGGCACATGAGTCCCTGAATTCTTGAGYACCTGGCTTTAGGTTTTTCTCCAGTGTTCCTCATGGCTTCTTCAGGGGAGGATAAACACCAGAGGAGCTCTGCTCCACCAGAAAACATGCTGCAGTTCCATGTCTCCCCTCTACCATCGTGCTTGAGACAGAGATGGAGATGTGTCACTGACAGGCTGCAGCCATGACACAAAGAAATCAGCTTCTCTTAGTGATAGCACAACCCAAAGCAGATGTGTGAGGAGGGGACAACAGTGGCCGAGCCAGCTGAGCGAGCTCACGCGGCTTCTCTGCTGCCTGCACCTGTGCAAAGGGGATGCTCAGCTCTGCTGCTCCTGAATGGTTTCGCTGGCCACAGCTGTGCTGTTTTGCTCTTACATTTCTGTCTCTCTGCCTCCTTCTTTAAGATCAGATGTAATGTTCAAAAGCCACTTCAAAAAGCTGAAAAGGGGACGTGGTTCACTGATGGTTAAGCAGCTCAGAACCTGTGGAGAGGTTGCATGAAATGACTGATGGTGGTGGAGCAGCCATCCAGCTCTGCATGTGGCAGGGCTCTTCTGATGTTGATTACTGGCATRTTTACATTATTTTCTTCCTGTCTCTGTAATGGAGATTGCATTTGCTTGACTAATACATCTTGGTAATTGTGGTAAAATGTTTGAAAATGTCTTTGTGTTTGAGATTTTAGCCAGTATCTGAAGGAATGGAAAGAGGCAACATCTTCCTAAAATAATGTAGTTGGTGGAGTTCCCTTTGCAGTGATAGGGCTGATTTCAGTAGGATTTGGAGTATGTCCTTAAATCTGGGGTTCATAGAACACCTCAAAGCCCTCACTGGTGTCACTGCCTCAGGAGCAGCACCTCACTGGTGTCTCCACTTCGTGTGGTTCTCATGGAAGCTGCTGGAGCAGGGGAGGTGGAAAATGCTCAGTCTCACTCTTCTCATGTGTCAGAATGAAAACACACTTCAGGCACCTGGTACACTTGTTTTTCATGAAATTAAGCTGTAGTTTTCCACTAAGCGGTGATTGCAACAACTCACGCTACGGAGATAATCAAATGGAGAGAGGGCAATACATGTGCCCTTACTGAGCTGTTGATTGTATTAATTCCTTTTCTGGAGTGACCTGAACAGAATCAGAATGATATCTTCAGATTCCAAATTTTTTTTCCCTAAGATTGCAATTATAGAGCTTGCACTACAAAGCAAACATGGAATTTAATACATTATAACTTGTGCACTAAGAAGGCTTCTTACACACTCCCAAATCATATGGAAACCCTGAGCTGCCAACCTTCTTTCAGCTTCCATAAAAAATCATAAGCTTGCTGAAATTATGAGTTCAAAAGTCCCAGGACCATATTTAGGATTCCTAGGCATAAATTGTGCAAGCATGTCCAGTTTTTGAAGCCTGAGAAGCTGCAATGAAGTGCCACATGTGCTTTCTTCAACTGGACAGTAAGGATAACTTTGGCCTGTGGATGACAATAAGTCAACATTGGAACACAGCCATTTGACAAGGGAGGACACAAGAAAAAGCAAAAAAATGGTGACCCTAGTTTACATTTCAATGGAGTCAAAAGTTAACTCACTCTAATTAACCTAGTRTTTTATTTCTTTGTTGCCTTTTTTGCTTTGTTTTCCAATATAAAAATTATTTAAATTATGGACAGATAGATCTGATGAAGCACTCAAATTCACAGTGACTGATGATAGATACTGCACTGAATTTTGCTTCTCTACTGTAGCGCATCTCCATTAAGGCAATTTCAGCTAATCTCACTATGGATTCATTAATCAAGTGTAGTCAGGATGTCTGGAGGGAGATAATGAGGGGAAAAAATGGCCTATTGTTTGGATCTTATTCTTCAGCCAGTTATTTTGTTTATCTTGTCCCATAATATTTGTACCCCAATAAATAAGTTCCAGTTGCAATTAGTTATCATAGCAGATRTCCGGGACACCTTTACTTACAAATTCAAAATCATTCCATAATAGATCAATTAAATTTGGGCTCTCTTTACATCACATGCCTATACAGTATCAGCGCAGTGAAATGGAAACAAGGTGGAGTGATGCATTTTAAAATTTCCTCCCTTTATCCAAAGATGCAAGCATCTACAGAGATAAAGTCCCTAATCCCACATCTTTTTCTCTAAGCACTAATATCCTGCAGTATCAGCAGTCCTTAGTGTCTTCCAAAATTTCTCCTCTAAAATGCCCAAGAAAAGATTTGTTCATTTTTTACTTACTTTTTACTCATTTAGGATTACATACTGTATATCTGCCCCACATAAAGCTGTCACTATATTACTTTAAAAAAAAAAAAAAAGTTGAGGTTCTAAGAGCCCAGTGGGTTTGGAGACTGCTGAAGATGGGAATGTTTATAAGCTCTGTGATATTAACTGCAGCACTCAACCTCAGGTGACATAAAGCATGCAAAAAAGAACTTTCTGTCAGTTTTATTATTTCTAAAAAGGTTCCCCTTGAAAGAGAAGAGTGACCTTGCTCTGCTGAGCTGACATATGCCACTGAATTAATGGCTGGGCTTTGCTGTAGGGAAGCTTGCAGAAACATTACAACTCCAATGGCTGAGTTTGCTGTGAACATTAATCAGGGGAACCAAGATGATGTATCAAACACTCATTTAAAAGTAATAAAAACTAACTCTCTTTCTGGCCCCCTCCCCCAAGTTTCTCAGAATTAGCTTATTGTTGGTCATTACCTGTTGYCAAGGGTAAGGCTGCAGTAGGGCAGTGAAACTCGTGTAAGGGCTTTCTGAAGTTTGCTTACTCTTCAGAAAAAGAACAAACGAGCTTTTGGGACGATCAGACTTGACCGTGGCTTAGAGGTTATTTTTTTAATCTTGTTTTCATCTGGAAGGTCATTTGAAGGARCACCTTCCACTGAACAGCCACATTCCCACCTTCTCTGCCAGTGCATGCTGGTTTCCCCGCTTGTGGGTGTGCTGGCCAGGCCTGGGGGCACCTGCAAAACTGAGCCTTTGGGGCTGGATTCTTCTCAGCCCCTCTTCAGGCATATGTATTTTTGTCCTCACTTGAGGCAAACATGCTTGTGAGTAATTTCTCTCACACAGGAAATCCAGCGAAACCCTGCAAGGTCAGGACCTAGATAACACACAGCATTATTAAAATCATGCTGTTTAAGTAAGCAGGGAAAGGACTTTAATTGAAGCTGSTAGGTGATTTGGTTTTAAAATGTGAGAATTCGTCTGTGAATTCAGCGGGTTTGAAGAGGAGGAAGTTTCAGGAGAGGAAGGATGTTGGTATTTAAGGGATTAAAGATCAAAGCCTGCAATGCTTATGCAGTGTTTAACCAGCCTTTACTCAGGCAGTGCTCCCCTCTACTGCAGTGATGGTTTTGTGGAGGGTGGATTTCAAGGCTCATCCCTTGGTGTTTCTGCCCATGTGTAAATGAAGGGTAAAAAAAGAATAGCAGGGAGGTGGAAGTGCACATCATGCCAAATCCTTACCTGTCATTTTCATAGCTCCTCTGAGTTTGTCACACATCCTTAACCTTCTTTTAAAGTCATTTTCATTTCATGATTTTGTGTGCCACTGAAAGTCACTTTTAATTAAATGTCATATAAATAATAAAGTCTTAATTACATAATTATTGCAAATACCTGTGTGCACACTCCCAGAATTGGACAGACTGCCAGAAGARCACTTGGAGTGACTTTTCTCATCGGGAACTGAGAGTGCTCTGCAGCAGCTGGGCAGGAACAATGGTGCTCAAAACTCAGGGTCAACATGCATTTAAAGAAAGCGGAGTCAGGACCCTCCCCCCCTTGCACATTTTGCAATACTCACTTGCACAAAACTTTCCGAGTGTTAAGACTGGCATTTCCTAAATTGCTTCCTTATTTAGTCCCTCACAAAGATGTTTAATCAACACAACACTTTTTTTTTTTTTTGCCTGATCATACTGCCTCTTTGCCAGGTATCCTACATGGCTGCTCCTTCCAGAGGAAGACTTACAGACCTTGCAAAAAATCCCACCCTCGTTTAACTTCAGGAACAGCAGCTCTGCCCTTCTCTCAGCTGCCCCAGTGCCTGCCCAGGGCAAGGTGCCCCTGGAAGGACTGGAGGCTGGTTTCTAGTGGTGACCCTAACTGGGTTATTGGGAACTCCGTGCCTGGGGTCAGCAGGGAGTTAGGGCTGAGAGACCGAGGCTGGTACCACTTAGAGGCACTGATAAAGCAGCTGCTCAGTGTTTACTTTGGAGAGCGCAGTTTGTTCACCTGGAGGAGTGTTAGTTATGATTAACTCATTTTTTAAATTCAGCTTTGCTTTTCAGGTCCTTTTCTGCTGTAAAAATTRGAGTGTTTGATCTGAGGCTTGGTGGTGGCAGTTCTGTTCAAGGTCCACTTTGCTCCCCTCTCTCCCCCACCTCTGTGCAGCTACTGAACACCAGGCCATGATAACAACCAGTCTTTTATAGAGTCATTTTTAAGCCAGTTAAAAATGCCATTTCAGTAGATTGCTCTATTTGAGTTAGCAGGAACAAGCTGTATCTTTTTTATTGCTTTTGACTGGTGAAGTGCAAGGTTTAGGCCGTGTTTCACGTGGGCTATAAAGTTATATTAATGTGTTGGTTAGTGGTCAGAAGTTCTGTATATGTAACTAATGTGTAAATAGGAAAAAATCCCTGTGGTACAAAGGTCATGATGTTTTCTCTTTTGTTGCTTCCCTTACCCTTTGGAGAGTCAYTTAATCTTTTATGCAAATTCTCCTTTATACAGAAGTGAGGATTTTTTTGGTGGTGGTTTTTTTTTGGGAGGGGTTTTTTTCCCACAGAACATCCAACAAGCTATAAATTGCTGTCTTGCCATCTGGGAAAGTAGGAGACAATTMTTTTGATTATCTATGCAAGAAGATAAGCTAGCAGAGTGGAAATATTCATCCCTACTTGGTAACTCTTTCATTCTCAGAGTGGTCTCCTCCTTTTGAAGGGACTAGAACCATCAGGGAATAGAACAAATGAATCAAATCCTGATCTCCACTTATCTCCATCAATCAGAGCAGCCAGAACAGGCTGTTCTCTTGAGGGCTGCTGGATCTGCACYCAAAAAAGAGGGAAGAAGACAAGTGTCTGTGGCAGGCAAGGAAATTGAGCAACATGCTGAGCTCCCTTTTTATTACTTCCAGGGTCCATGTTTGCCCTGTACAGCTTACATGGTTTGGGTAGTCTAAGGATGAATGGAAGCTAAAAATTAAAATGCATGGAGGAATTTGAAGAGATTTACTTGTGTGAGAGGGTCAGTACAAAGCCTTTGACACATGCAGGATTTAAAAGATATTTTGAATAGGACTTGAAGCAAAATATAATGGGCCAGAATTTATGACAGCAGGCAACCACATTGCTGAGCAATGTGAATTGTCCAAAGAAAMATATGGGATGAATATCTCCCATAATGATTATTTATCAGGATAAATGCAGTCAGTTTTGGCTCAAAGGTTGTTTTTAGACACAGGGAAGCTCTGACTAGTTTGTCACAGAGAAGAACTTACTTCTCCTATGATATGTCCTACAAGGGAAGGATGTTTCATAACAGAAAGRCATGGATTGCAGAACCTGTTGTTGTCCTACTATTTGCATACCATACCATATTATTTTCTAGGGAAAATGATAGGCTATATACAGTCAAGCCAGACAATCAACTACAGACTGTCCAAATTAAAATAAACAACAATTACATAGCACTTATCCTTTTAAAAGGGTTATTTAAAATTCCTGGATTTCAGGGAATAAGTGATATAGAAGAAGGAAAAAGGTTTTCAAATACTGAAAAGTGGCTTTGATATTTTCTATTATGTTAGTTTGGAATACTGAACAGGAAGAGATGAAAGTTAATGCGTTGATTTATAGAAATTATTTGATCAGTCCTTGTGCGGGAAAAYACAGTTGTTTCTCCCTCTGCCCATGCCTCCATTAGATTTTACTGAGCAAATTCATATTTGCTTAACATATCCCTGRGTAGCTCTTGCATGAATTGAGCCAGGAAAACCACTTAACTTTATAGGATGCTGAATCCTGGTATCAAAAGTCAATAGCGTATTTTCTCTTAGTAGCTTTGCATTTACTTTAAAAGCTTCCCTTCACCTGGAAATAAGGCCTGTCCATATCTTCACAAAGTAGGTGTTCCCTGACACTAATGCAGTGACTGACACTGCTGAAAGTAATAGTCCCATTCCCTTTGCAGCCAGKAGCTCCTAAATCTGCTTTTCGTTATCAGTATAATGGGGTTGGATACATTTTTAAAAGGTGGTGCCTATTGATTACTTAATGGAAAAAGTTAGTGTAGAGAACTGCTGAAGCAGCCCTATTCAGTGCTCTCCAGTGCAGCAACACCATTATCTAGAACAGTGAAAATCATCCTGTAACCCTTATTAATATTTAATAAGGATGAAGCAACATTGAAGTACGCTACCAAATAGCCCCAGGCTCCGGCACGTGTAGGATATAAGGTTGTTTCGAGGGTCAGAAAAGAATAACTGTGCTCAAGTGTTTATAGGTAAGACCAACACCAAACAATGTTTTCCCTCTTGTTCCCTTTAAACTATTTCCAGCACACCTGCACTTTAATATACACTTATTCSTACTAGACATATTGAAGTGCTGGAATGCACCAGAAAGGTCAGTGTATGTTTAGAGATTGCTGAGACAATTTTATACTTTTTCTTCCAGTGTTGCTGTGAATCCCAGGCTCCCTTCTCCCTCCTGCTCTGTGCTGCAGGGCACATTTGGCTGGGCTGACAAGCTAGTCAAAGGTGTTAATCCTGTCTAATAGAACTATAATCCTCAGGGCTGTGTTTTTATATCATACTATTGAGCTAACCCCTTGTCACAGGATGTTCTTCATCTACTTAATAGCAAAGATCTTTATGGGAATTTTAGATAAAATTAAATGTACAATTCAAATAGTAATTTTCAGTTCTACAATGTAAAAAAAAAAAAACCAAACAAATCAACCACAGTGTTTAGACAACAGAGATTTTGCAATCAATAAAGAGTGATTTTTGCCTTTTCTTTTTTATTTTCCCCTCAGTGAATAGTAAATGTCATTATAGTTGTCCAAAAATATTCACAAATCTGGGTCAGTTTTGTCAAATAACCTTTGGCTGGAAATATTTTTTAGGTTAGATGTGCCCAGAAATATAGGGCAGGGGGGAAAAGAGGATGTTATTATTCCTTTAAGCTGCACTGCTTAGAATATGGACCCAAAATATGGGTAGGCTTTTCTCTTCCATCTGACTCTGCTCAGACTCCCAGTGCTATGTCCACATTCATTTTTTGGGGGAGATGGCAGAACTGGTTAATAAATAAGTTTGGGGAAACAGAGAAATACCTCAAGGAGGGATTCCTCCTTAACTTCTCTGGAAGCAGGTCCATGCCAGCACTAAGTGTGCTCTCAAACCAGCCCTTTGCTCCTCCTCTTTGGTTGCCCAAAGGACGTTCTACCTCTGTTGCTCCTGAGGCTGCATCATGACCATTCTTGCCTGGTGGAGAWGATTGGAACTCTGTAATAGGAAAGCTGGGAGCTCACAAGCCTTTTGTGAGGATTGACAGCAAAAGGAGGGAGCTGGAGATGCCAGGTGAAGAGTGCACAGTGGGTGCTTTAGAAATCTGGGGGAGATGAAAATATGACTCATGTGGCTGGGGGTGGGGGAAGGAAGCAATGGAACAAGGAACTAATTTGGCTGAAATCACATGGGCAAGGCAAAAGGAAGAATAAGTCCAGGAAAAGCTGTAGCCCAGATACTCTGAAATCACTTATTAAATCAGACAGAATGTATTTATTTTGTGGTTTACTATTTTGTTCAGTGTCTTTTTCCTCCAGAGGGGATTTTCAATACTCAAAGATAGACTGAGTTTATATTGCCTCATGTATAATAGAGAGCCCTGCTCAAGAACTCTCATACTGCATTAAAGATTTTCATTTAGTATGGAAGAGGGAAGTACTTCAAAAAACCCAAGCCATTCTAGATCTAGCTGTGAGTATTGGTATAAAAACAAGCTTTTAAAGGCACTGTAGAGTGGATAGATGTCCAAATTCTGGCTGTTTCTAGGGCCACACTTAAAGAGACTCCTGACTTGGCATCAAGGGTGATATTATGCATTTTGCCCCCATGGGCAGTGCAGTGTCAGGCAGCTCTGACAGGTATTTCTGTATGACCCCACTCCTCAAAATCTGCTGTGCCCCTCCCTCCTTTCCATGCCATTTATCCACATGGAGAAAGAGTGAAAACAAGAAGGAAGGCAGAGCAATCYGTTCACTCTTAATGCACACCTCAGGTGATGGAACTTTGTTAAGCCAAGTAAAGCTGTGGCATGGCAGAAAATTATAGCCATCTATGTTTAAAAATCAGAATTTCTAACTGGAAAATTGGGGAGAAAAGCACAAGGCTGCCTGATTATTCTGTTACTTCCTCCCTTTGCAATGTGTGCATTTTGGACAAGATGTATTCATAATCCTCAGCAGTCCTTGCTCATTCCTGATGGTAAAGAACCATAAATTGTTTTCCCAGCTSCAAAAATACATTGTCTAAATTGCCACAATTTACACCACCACAACCAAGTCTATTGCTTGTATCATATTTATGATGACACCTTTTTTTCTTTTGAAACTCATAAACAAGTCTTTCTCACCTGCAAATAATGCATGGTTATTTACACACATAAGTAATGTGAAACAGATGTAGAAGAACTCATAATCATATCCATTACCTAATTACCATTTGAAGCAGTATTGTTTCTCTTACTTATTTTTCTACTTCTGCCTGTACAGTCATAATTTTTTTTTCCCCCTACAGCCACCTCATATTTTGTTTCTAGCTGGATGCAGCAGTTCATGGCCTGCTGATATGGGATGGGATTTTTAACACGAACAGGTGGCTTGACAGTTTTATTTAAGTCTTAATTAGAGAACAAAGCAAAACAGCAGCAGTGAGTCAAGGTTTGTCTTCTCTTCTTTTGCAGCGCACGAGCAGCTTTGGGAGCTTTGACCGTTTCAGGCATCACTCGGTATCAAAGACAGATGATTCAGCTGAGGTCTGTAGAGCACAAAGTTTGAATTTCTGCAGTTCTCTTTCCCATGACAGTTGTGCAAAAACATTGGGAAGCTCTTGTGTAAATTTTGCAGTGCTGAGAACTTTACTTGTATAGCTGGGTCTGTTCAGTGATTGAGACCTTGACAAAAAAAAMCCAAGAGAATCACACCTAAAATTTGGCACTTTGATGTGACAATAGAAACAATTAAAAAAAAAAAGTGCACTTCACATTGGTGCATGCCCAAAGTAACCAGCACTTTACAAGTAACCCACAGATGTCTCACTTTTGTTTTCAAGACCTCTGCAAAAATTCCCTCAATTCTTATTGATATTAGGGGCAATAAATAATGGGAAACAACATTACATACCATAAAATACATTTTCTTTCTGTCATTTATGCATAAGACTGTTGTGCTGCAAACCTGTACACMGTTTGCAAGGAAAATGACCATGACTGAATACTGTTATGCTAACTGTGTTAGTGCCCTAAATATTTCCCTGCAATTTCTGCTTCAGCTTGCTGTGTTTTATTTTCATGGTGAGTTATTGCTTACTTTTTGATTTCAAAACAGATATCTGAGCTGGAGACTATAAGTGACATTGGGGAAGCAGTACAAATCAAAGCAGCAAACAATGGAGGAAGCCTGAGTAAGAAGATGAGAGCCATTTCACTTACCATGAAGAAAAAGATGGGTAAAAAATACATCAAGGCACTCTCTGAGGAGATGGTAAATACAGCCTAAGAGCTCTGTGTTTRTTGGAAATACATGTGAAGTAGTAAAAATATGATGTGCATTTTTTTCTGTTCATGTTTCAACTGTTCTCAGCTGTGACAAACCATAAAACCAGGGTAACAACACATACTGAATTAAGCCAGCTTTTGGTATGTACCTGCTGTTTCAGGTGCATTTTTGTGTACACACAAATCACACAGTAAGGGCTCAAGAGTCATAAGAATTTTACTTCATTTAATTTTGCTTTTTCTTTGAGGAGCACTTGTATGAGCATGTGTGTATGAGCACAAAAACCCTCCTCATGTGGACACAAGGGAGTTTTGCTTCAACCCCATCATCAGTGTGATGCTCAATGTGTACAAAAAGCTTCATTAGAAGATTTTATCTCCCAATACAAGAATTATTTCTGAAGTCCACTTTGTAAAGGTCAGCCAGCATCCTAGAGAATTCCAACTCATATGCCTTATCTCCTTTTACCTTATCTAATCTTAGTGAAACTATCTTTATTAAACATAAAAAACATAATCTTGCACTGTTTTCTCAATACTTTGTGTCAGTAAGTTCCAAAATTTAAAACCCTGTTTTCTCAGTACTTTACATCAGTAAGTTCCAAAATTTTAAGGAAAAAAGCTTGTCACACTTAACAATCCTAAAAAAATCTATCTAGTCTGCATCCTATCTCAAGTGTCAATATCAAGTAAGTAAGGAAAATCAATGAGGAATGTCACAAGTAGAAAATAATTTTGTACCTTTAAATAAATTTTGGAGGACCAAGACAAGGATTTGTATTTCATTAATTTAGTTTTCTTTTATTTTCTTTTTTCTAAGGTGCAATCAATGATCTTTATATTATATTTTTATATTTCCTTTCTGCACATTTAAAGCAACAATTCCAATGACAGAAATTCAATGGATTATCTGGTTGGACACACATGTAGCATGATCTTCCTTCCTGCAGGAGATGATGACAATCAATACCAGCCTCCTGATTAATCTGTTATGCTGCTGGCTGCTGTAACAAGCACAGTTCTTGTTGAAAACCAGTATAGTTCTTCATTTCAATGCTCTTCCTGATATGTACCTCTATGGGTCTCTACTTCACACATGCACTGTCATTTTTGCTTCATCATCTAACTGGTGAATAACTAATTTTTTCCAAAATACAATGTGCTGAAGAAAGTTTCAATTGCATCAGGTATCACATGCAACGTGATGAATTTTACTGAAAAAATCCTTCCTTTTAAAAGATCATCCCTATTTAATTTATCTGTTACATTGTCTCTAACTTAACTGTGACTGAAATATGGATCTTATTGTTTTGAACAGGCTGTGATTCCTGAGGTGTGATTTATTGGGATAAACTCAAGGGGCCAATTTCATACACCATTAGACTTTGTGAGAGAAACATGTACCTGTTAATTCTGAAATGCCCTGGATTTCGAGGACAGGTTGAATATGGACAGTGTGGTGGGCACAATGCTGGAACACACCAGTGCCCCACATGTGTGCAAGCTGTCCCCAGCCTGCCACCAAGCAACCACCATCTTCACAAGTTCAGTGTAAAACACAGCTGTGCCAGCCAGATCTTCACCACCTGCTTTCAGAGCTGAGCTTTATATTTCCTTCTCTGAGACAAGCAGACAAAATCTTATCAGGCTGCCCACAAATYTTCCATTCCAAGCTTTCAGCTCTGCCAGGGTGTTTTGCAGTCTTCCCAGCTTAGCTGTTTGAGCAGGGAGTGGGGCAGAAACAAGAGGGAATTTCTCCAGGATCATAAAATACTAGGGGTGATTGCTGGGCATGGTTAGTATCAGTCATCAGCTTCTAAAAATGCCTTCTCTCACAAAGGAGTTCTTAATAAAGTGCAATGATGGGCTAATCTCCAATGATGCTTTAAAACAACAACAACAAAAAAATTCTCTAAAATATATTTCTTGGTGATTAACACTTGATTTTTGTGTTAAAGAATGAAGAGGGAAAAGAAGACAGTGATCCTGGTGGTGGAGCACACACTGAGAAGGTCTCCCTAAAAACCAGTGACTCTTTGGAAAGTCTCTACAGTCTGAACAGTGGCCAGAGCTCATCTAGTAAGTACAAGACACCTATACCTCTTATTCAGTCACTGGATCAATATAGTTATTGCTTATGTCTGTGGAATCAGAGCTGGTGATCAAAAATGTGATGGTAGAGAGCTCTTCATTCTGGCAGACAAGAGTGTAATTTGGTTAAATGGGTAGCAGCTAGGGTAGATATACATCTATCCAGAAATAAGTTGGGTGTTTTTTAAAAGTGGAAATACTAACTGAAGAAAAAAACCCCATGAATTATAGGGCATAGGGCTGGTATATATGCCATTAATTTTTGTGGGGTTATCACTGCCTTAGTGCTGGGTTTGCAATCTCTGGGTGCAGCCACACAAGATGGTGGGGGATGTGGGTCTCACCTGGCAGCTTTGGGACATGATGCAGAGAGACACAGCCTACCTGAAACCCACTAAAAACCCTCCCCCATCAGGGTACCCTTGCTCAGAGGAGTCTCTGATGAGAAATGTGCCTCCACCTGTCTCTGTATTGCCCTGCTATGGATATCTGCTGGGTGGCAGGTCACAGCTATCCCTGGTTACACTGCTGTGCCACCCTTCAGGCACTGCCCGAGCCCTGAGTGCAGACTGGAGCTGCAGTCCAGACCATTTGCACTTAGAGTTAATCTGGCCCTGAGATGGAGCTGTGCACTTAAGCAATCACCTCAAACAAAACCATTTTTAYGATCATTTTCTGTGACGTGATTTGTGAAAATTGTATATGGGAGTTTACTTCCAATACACTGCTGCTCTTATCTAAAAACATATTTGGATGGGATATTGCAGAGCTTGCTCAAATTTGCTTGAATTACTCTGCTGATATTTTATTGCTCAACTTGGATAAAATGACAGGCAGAAATGTTGATAAGATTAAAATTTCCCCCTGCAATGCAGGTTCCTTTGATGTTTCAGCTAGCTCTGGAATGAAATAAAATAACTTCTACAGTACTTGTTTTCATTTCTCAGAATAAACAGGAGAAGTTCAGCAGAATTAATTCCTTAAATTGCACTTTTAGGGTACATTTTATTAATCTGCAGAGGTAATATTTCAGAAAGTCTGTAAATAAAATGCGTAGTCTATTAGTATCATCACCAGAAAAAGATTACTTTAGGGAAGATATTAATGAAAGATCTCYTACCCATTTTGTTCTGTCTCTTGTAGCATGATTTTTATTGAATGCAGTTATCCTGGAAGGTGTCAAACCCACACAGGATACGCTTTGTCTCTGATTCTGTGGTATTGTGCTGTGCAGAGCTGCATGTGTGGGCATTTGGTGCAGGGGTGTCTCAAGCTGCCTCTCTCCCAGGTGGGGTGACCAGCTGCTCGGATGGCACCAGCAACAGGGACAGCCTCCGCCTGGACGACGAGGTGCCCTACAACGGCCCCTTCTGCGGCCGCGCCAAAGTGCACACCGACTTCACACCCAGCCCTTATGACACTGACTCGCTCAAAATCAAGGTAGGACAGCCACCAGGACTCCTTCTTCCCACTAGCAATGCCAGGGGCACCATTTTTTAACATGTAAATAATACATTTAATGATGAATTTTTACCTGCTCAAGCACGTGGAACACTCTAAAAGCAAGGCTGGTCTGCATTCGCAATGCTCCTGTGAGGACTTAGTTCAGACAAGGCTGCAAAGCCAAGTGCTGCTAAAGGCTTTTTAAGGCACACATTCTAGGTAGGAACCCCTTCATGGTATCTCCCTACCTACCCCAGCCTTCCTCAGAGTAAAATACATGTTGCTTCCCACATACATGGTCTGGAGTAAGAAAGAGTAAAGTCTCATGGGATGTGAAGTTGTCTCCCCAAGCTTTCCCAGTCACGACTAGTATACATCCAAAGCTCAGTGGCACCCACTGTCTTTAACAAAAACAGTTTGCAATTCCATTAAACTTTTCTTTAAACCAGTTTGAGCTGTGAAYATTCTTCAGCCCAGACATGGGCTGTGTGAGTGAGGAAGAAGAGCAACAAACAGGGGCCCAGTTGAACATTACTTAAAGAACTCAGCCCTTCAGACTCTTTTCTTCTTCACAGCTTCTTCATTTTCCCAAATCCTGTATCTCACACAGGCTCCTTCTCCTCCTCTCTGACCTATGTGAGAGCTGTTGCTCTGCTGGTACTTGCAGTCTTCAGCACTTGCCCTCCATTTCCACCCACATCTAGGGCATTTCTTTTAATACAGTTTAACAGTTTTAACTATTTAACTGGTCATGAAATGGCAATTATCTGCTGGCTCATGAGGGTTTCTTTTTTAGTCATTAGGTTGGTGTATTTTGGAATTATAAGCTAATACTTAGGGTTGAAATCCCCTGTATTTATCACACAAAATTTCTGCATTTAAACTGCATCTGCAGCTTGGCTTGGAGCCACTGCCTAATCCTGACCTGCATCCACATCTGAAGCTCCTGAGCCTGCACGAGTTTGTAGAATAACGTGCTTGTAGACCTTTAAATAAATGTTTGTTTAGTTTCCATTTCAAATGTGTTCACAGCTCTGAGCCCCATGTTCTAACTAAACCAGGTCATCAGCTCACAGTCAGTTTTGTGCTTGGGTTTGTACAAAAACTTGGGTGACCACTTGACTTKCTGCTCCTTGACCAGACCAGAAAAGATGTAAATCTTGGAGCTGTGGACACATCTTAACAAACTGAGTTTGATTTCTAACTTTGTGACAGAATCCCAAAAGAAGCAGACAGTTGTTGGATAACTCTTGAAAGGCTTTCAACATTTTTMTTTGATACGTGCCAAGAAGAAAGGGCTCATTTTTGAGGCCCTTGGAAGCAAATTGTGTAGGGTGCATGACTTTGTAAGAGCCTTTTTACTAGGAGAGTTATTCAGAATGACTGCTTTCCTGAGCTGAGACCTTGGTTCCGACAGTGTGGCTGTGAACACCTTCACCAAAAAACCTTCTTGAAATAGCTGTGTTGTCACCTTTTTAAGCACTCATATTTGTTAAGGGAGTTAAATGTTCCTTATTATCTTTGAGAAATGCAGCCAGTGATTTTTCCTGTAAAATGGGTAGGAGTCCACCTTTCACATAGATCATCTATCTGTTTCTGGAGACCCTTGAGAGGCTAGATAATAAGATTGTTCTGTAAATGCTATGGCACATATTTTGAAAATAACCTTACAGTCATCCCTTGCTTTTTGCCAAAACCATGCCCACTGCCCATGACTAAAGTTAATTGCTGATACAGCCCTATCCCTTTTCAGGGACCAAGTGAAGCACAAAAATAGTGAGAGGGGCTGCTTGTGCTCACCTCTCCTTCACAAAGTTTGGAGATAAGAACTAGCTCCACTTTCTGTAATTATTTTCCTGGGATTTTATAAAAGCAAAGGCACTAAATCTAGGTAATTAAAAAAGTTACTTCACACTGACTAGTGCTACTTTTGGTCCTTAGAGGAAAAGCTACATATAACAAACCAGAGGTGTAAGATGTGTTGTGCTTTTTTTATTGTTCTAGAAAGGAGACATCATAGATATCATCTGCAAAACTCCCATGGGCATATGGACAGGCATGCTGAACAACAAAGTAGGAAATTTCAAGTTCATTTATGTGGATATCATCTTGGAAGAAGAAGCTGCACCGAGAAAGATAAACCCACACAGAGGAAGCAAAAGGACCAAGCCTAAAACATTGCAAGAGCTCCTGGAATGTGTCCACCTGCAGGTCAGCCAAGGCATTTCCCAGCTCTGTTTAAAAAGTTCCCTTTCTGTSTGCTCGGGTTTCAATGTCATTTACAGGCAGGAGGAGAAAGGCAGGTTTCAGCAGCTTTGATGGCAGCAAAGCGAAGCAAAGCAATCTCGTGTCTGTCCTTTATCTGATGTGAGTGATGCCAAGATGATTTTTTGCCTTTTTTTAATACACTTTTATATAATTTCTATGTAACCTCAGTATTCCTAGCATGCATAGATGTAATCCCTTAAGTCTGATAATTTAGCATGGTCCCAGTATTTTGTTAGGCCAGGAGACCAAACATCCTAAAACCCAACACTATCTTGGGAAACCAAGGTCCTTTCTAGAAAATATCCTGTAAACTTGAGATTTGGCTCATCCAGGGGGGAATTCCATGGATGGGGGAATATCACACCATTCATCCAGGCCTTCCACTGGGGCACCCTTGTTAGATATGCTGATTTGTAATGTATATAAATTGTATACACAACCAATAGTGTGTGTGCAGTGCAGCACATTCCCCCCAGGCAAAGTGGTGCACCAAAAAGGATCCTTATTAAATACTGAGGAAAAAAACCCTTATCCCTTAACTGTGTCTGGTCCTCAGTTTTTAAGACCAGAAAAGGCATCATGAGTGGCTTATAGAACTGCATTTTACCTCATCATGTGGCTGTCCCACTCGCAGAGGGACGCTGGTGACTTGTCAGCGCAGCCTGACTGCAGTGGTGTGTTTGAGTACAGGAGATGTGTGGCTGTGGATGTTTCAGGGGCAGGGCTGCAGTCTGACTCCAGAGCCAAAACTGAGAATTTGTGTTTCTCATTTCTTGTGATCTTTAGGGAGCAATAGTATTTTTGCACCAGGCTCATGTTGAGTCTCTCTCCCTCTCTGCAGCCCTAGATCTTGCCTGAGTGTCAAAGTGTAATGGGGTCGTGATTTACAAGTAACATTTTTAATAAGGGTAATTGCTTTGCTGCTGATGCAAACACTCCTTTCCCTGGAGCATGCACAGAGGTTTGTACTGACTTGACACACAGCTCAAGGGGGACCTTGTGTGACACAGCAGGGCCCAGGGCTCCCTCTGCTTCTCCCCTTGCTTGTATTGAGGGGTTCCTCCTGTGAAAAAGCAGAGCACTCCTCACCTCAGAGCCCCTTCTGGGCTCAGAGTGGGAGATGCTCATGGAGTGACCCACAAAAGTCCAGACCCTCAGCAAATTAAATAATTTCTGACAGAGCTCTGCCCTGGTCCTGTTTGCTGCTGGGCTGTGCTAGGGAGCTCAGGCACAGATGCTGGCATGGCCAGGAGGGCTCCCAGACATCTCTGCCTCTCTTCCCTCTTGCTCTCCACCTCTCCAATGGACTGGAGAACAGAGCTCATTTCAACCTGGCCAAAAAGAAAAAGTGAAATTGTGCCTATTCCTCTACTAAACACAGTGCTTGTTTCCATGAGAGGATTTGCTTGTTTCCTTTTGTAGGAATATGCCTCAACCCTCCTGCTAAATGGCTATGAAACTCTAGAGGACTTAAAGGATCTACATGAAAGCCACCTTATTGAATTAAATATTTCTAACCCAGAAGACAGGGCAAGATTGTTATCAGCAATTGAAAATCTCCAGGACTGTGACAGTAAGTGTTTAAGATTTATCAAGRGTATATTGACTAGGATCTTAAGCAAAAGAGAGCTTAGGTCAAACAGCTCCAATAAAGAATTTTCTTTAATTTTTTTAAACAACATTCTGCAGATAATTACAAACTTTTTCTTCCCTCGCTTCATCCCGCACTTAAATCCTTATCCAAAATAGCTTTTTTTTGGTAGGAAAATATTGTAAAAAATTAAATATCCATATATCTATATATATCTATATATATCTATATATATATATAAAATAAATAGCTGGCTTCCATTCTTCTCTCAAAATTAATCTAACTGCTGTTTCTGGTGAGCTTCCAAGAGTTGAACATATGGGGTGTGTATATGCATGTGTATTGATCACCATTTTGTTTTCTTCACTTGTTCCTTTTGTGGGGAGTGGAAAAGCTAGGATATGGAACAGGAAAAACTTTTCTTATGATATTTTAATGATATTTCCAGTCTGACTTTGAATTGTTAATAATTTATGTCAGTTTTGTAGAAACTACAGCTAAGCATCTACTTAATTAGATACTCAGCCAAAAGAGAAGGGAGGGGTTTTCATCTTCATTAATATTTGTGCATACTTGCCCTATGCTGAGCAGTCATATCATCAAATGTGCACTTCCAATTGAGAAGCACAGAAAAACGAGAGAGAAGGATAAACAATGTCTTCCTGGGATAGTTTAATAGCAATTTTTTTCAGGCATCCACTTATTATCTCCTCAGTATGTAGACAGCTTTCCATATTTTTTTCTGAATGCCTGGGCTTTTTTTGGAACCCCATTTGTACATTAAGTTGTTCCTGTTCTTATTCAGCTTGCAGTGAAAGGCTCTTGCAAATATGTTGGAGTGCCATTAGAAAGGTTTTCTTTGCCCTCCAGGTTCAGAAGTTCTTTCTGGTCTATAGCTTTCTGAGATGACAGGTTTGAAAAGAACTCTTGAAGGGCTGTCTATGTAGAAGCAAAGATTGAAAGAGTGAATCCAGAAAAGAAAAGGGTTACATTTTGCACAAGTTTTATTGCAGGGATCTGCCAGGAAGGCACCTGAAAATGTACATACTGAGTGTAGCGGGTTTGTTGTGGGAACCGGTATTGCTGTGCTTTCTGCACCTATTACTGCGAATGTTTTTCCACATGTAACACCAGAAAAATAGTAAAGAAAAATGCTAGATTGTAATTTTGCAGTTTTGCATAGGTGTGAAAGCCAAACTGAAACATAATGGTTTCTAACAGACCACACGAGTGCTGAACTGTTCTGTAGTGGTGAGAGTATGGTTTGCTGTTTGTATTTGCTGGGTAACAAATAGCAGAGCAAGCAGCTCTCAGTACTGGATGTGTCTTAACCCCTAATGTTCCATATGCACCTGTGCAAGAACAAAACCTAACAAGGTCCTTGTATGCCCCATATTCTGAAAATTAATATATTCACCCTTTAAATCCAAATTGGGTTCTTCCTACACTGGCAGCATAAGATTTAGTCACTTCTCCAGGCAAAGCAGTGTCCCTGATGTTATCTGCATGGTTTAATAGTTCTAATTCTCGTAATAGCTCCAGGAATAATAACATTAAATCTTATAAAGGGGTCCCTGCTTCAGAATCAGTGACGACACCAAAGTCTTATTTCGAGAGATGAAATGAATATTTGTTTCACATGCACTTTAGATAGGTACAGCAAATCTTTCCAGTATTCAAATTCAATCAAATAATTTCCCATAATTTATGAATGCTCACAGGGACCAGAACCACAACATCTTTTTGTGTCATACCAGCTATAAGCATTCATTTAAGTCTAGTTAAATTTGATAAGATTCATGTGTATTTTAGGGTAAGCCATGAGTAAATTCTGTGTAGTTTGATTCCTGAAACCTCGGTGTCTGGTTCAGAGGGATCAGAGTATTTGTCACATGACTGGTGGGGACAGAACTGAACAACCTGTTCCAGAAAGGAGGATACTAAAGACCAGAATGGATAGTAGCTATCTGTTAAGTTGTTATAACAAAAGACAGGGCGTCAAGATGATCTTGGGGATAAGCTCCACCTGAGTCTGACGTTGTACGAATCATTTGACCTCTTTGTCCTTCTGTCAATCAGATTGGAAAATTGGGTTGAAAGAGCTGGGTGCTACTCTGAAAGTGAATTCTGCATCTGGACTGAACTTTCCTGGGTCAATACTTTTTTTTTTCCTAAATGGGCATGGCTCATTCCAGCATAAATGATTTTTTAATTAAAATTGATTTTGTGCATTGCTTAGAAGTGAGCTGCATAATTACCCACAGCTACAACGTAATCTGTTTATTGGCCAAGAGAATTCTAGATAGAATTTCAGCACTTTCCAGGTAAACAGTTCACTTTTTAAAAATAAGCTTTATGAAAATGTAAGCTAAGGCCAGGGACTGTATTTACTGTTCCAGGCCCATCTTCCTCACAGAGCTTGGAAGACTTCCATGTCTCTACATTCCATTCATGCTCCCATGTTTGATTAATGGGTGGAGAGGCAGGTATGGCCCAGAGTTGAAATACAAGGGTTTCTGAGTTTTTGTGACACTGTCATTACTCAGAACAACCAAATGTCCTGGAACATAGCCTCATTTTACTAGACCCTCCTATAAATGCAGTAAAACAAGATTTCATATTTCTTTAATATGAAATCTGATCTTGTGAGATGTCCAGAGGTTTTTACAAGGCTTTTAATTTCTTTGTCGTTCCTTGACTTTTTCTAGACATTTATTGTWTGTTATACTAAGTAATTTCTTCATGACAGATACTTGTGGTGTATAATTCATCTTGCAGAATAAACATTTATTGAGTGTTCTAACCAAAAGACCTGCAGCAGTAGTTTCCACATTATATGCTACTTAAAGCCATGAAAAATACAGCATTTTTGGCAGTGACATTTTTTTAAACTTACATTTGATTTAGACCTGAGTGAATTTGAAAGAATAAATTTTACCCATCTTATACTATGAATTTTAAAAAGTAAGTTTTATTTAGCAATAAACAACACAGTGTTTTTAAAGCAGAATTTTCTTTCTATTACTGCACTGTCTTCTTTCTCCCTTTCCTGGGAGTCCAGGCCCAAATTCATCATCTTCAAGTACTTCATGTAGCAAGGCTATCCTACAACTGCAAGGATTTGTAAGCTCCTCATGACCTTCCCCCCTTCTCAGACATTTTTTTAGATTTTCTATAAGTTGGTCAAACCTTTATATTTGGGGCAAAAGTCTTGGTTTCCATGAATTCATGGCTGTGAGGAAAAAAAAAAAAAAAGGCTTTTTCATAAAGTATTTCTTAATAGCTTTCCGTTCTTCTCCCAGATGGCTTCTAGACAGGAGATGGATGTCTGTGCTTTTGTAGGATGCTATTTTTAAAGTGAAGCAGTTGCTGGATGGTTAATGAATAAAGTAAWAAAAGAAGTTTGGAACTTCTTTTCGTGACTGCTTCCCAGGACACACGTTTCTGTGTGTGCAAAATAGGCTTGACTCTCTTCTCAAATACATTATTTAAATCAAGAAGTTCATCCCTGAAATCCACTGGGTTACACTAGTCCAAAGCTACTCTGAGCTAAAGAAAAATTATACTTCATTGGACATGTGCATGCAGGTAATTTTATGGAAAAACCCCAAAAGGTGAACATGTGCAATTTGGGGGATAATATTTTACACTTATCTCCCCAAATCAATTTCCTTAGCTTACTTTTCATATTTAAGTGCAGATAATATTTTAAATTCCACTACTAATACCAAATAAGGTTTACTCTTTATTTATTTTTCTTGGACAGCAAGATAGGAGATAGATAAAGACACGACTTTCAGATCTCAGTCCCATCCCTTATGTGAGAATCAGGGACCAAAATTCCATTTTACACTGGGCAGTGCCTTTCAGTACATGGGATCATACAGTACCTTGTCAAGGTCAAATAGTGCTCAAAGACAATCTCCCCATCTGCACTGAGGTACAACATATTTGGCCTGAACATAATATTTCCAGATTTCCCAAGGAAGCTCATCCTTGCATGAGTATTAGTATTTTTCATGGTTTTTTTTTTCAGGCACATCTGTTTGCTTCCAGATTTTAGATAAAAAAAGAAGCTTCTCACTTCTGTTTTCACCACAAGCTCTCACATCAGTTCAATAACTTTTTCCTCCCACAAAAGCTGTGCCACTGATTTCAGTGGATGCAATATTTTAAGTTGTGTATCTACAATCTAAATATCCACAAAATATTTAGTCTTTTGAATGCCCAAAGTACTGCACAAACCACTTCAGGTTTCTCTGCATCTTTTCCAAGAGTTACTGCTCTTTACTGCTCCCAAATGATCCTTTCTGAGTTTGACGCATTTTGAGCTCTCATTCCATTTTCACACTTGGATGGTCTAACTGGTACAGGTGATACATGGCCTGTGTACATACACAGGAGGTCTGGCTTCATCCTCCAAAACTGACTTTGTTCAGTGGGGCCCAATGACAGGGCAAGGAGCAATGGCCATAAATTAAAACACAAGAAGTTCCACATCAACATGAAGAACTTCTTTACACTGTGGATGGCAGAGCACTGGAGCAGCTGCCGAGAGAGGGAGCAGAGTCTCCCTCTCTGGAGACATTCCAAACCCACTTGGACACACTCCTGTGTCACCTGCTCCAGGTGACCCTGCCTTGGCAGGGGGTTGGACCAGATGATCTCCAGAGGTCTGTTCCAAGTATCCTGTGATGCTGTGATTCTGTGCCTTTAGTTACTGAAAGGTGCTGCTCAGTACGGCACCGCTGCGCCTCCCAGGAGGGCAGGAGAGTGACTGAGCCTAAAGCACAATGCTCCTAGCCCAGCTGACAAAACTCACAAAGGCAAACTCTCAGAGAGCCCACTCATGAAGTTTGGTTTGCTCTTGGGTGACCTTCTTTTGGTCCAAGACAAAATCCAAGCCTCCTGCCACTGATCTGGTTTAAACTGACATACTGCACAGGAGTCAGAGTGACCTCTGTGCATTCTTGAGTTGAATTCCCTTAAAGCCAAGCTTAAAGTGCTTCCCTAATCAGGACTTTAACCTCATTAGAAAGGGGAAAAGCGCTGGTGAAGGAAAAAAGAAATCTATCCTTGCATGTGTCGTGCACATCTAAGTCATTGAATAACAAAAACTCATTTTAAAGGTCTGAGTAGTGAGGAAGATAAGGGATGCATCACACATCTCTCACCAAGGCTAAAGGCCTCACATTTTTTTCAGGAGTCTGAATATAATCCTACTGTCTAAAAGAGTACTGGAATATATGTGTCAAAATGATGCATATCTTGGGCTCTTCTGGCCATATCATAGACAACAGTGACTGAGAGSCATTTATCTTATGTGAAACTGCTTCACTGTAGAAAAATGATAGGACTTCCATTTGTTGATAAGATAGTTATTTCTGATGATTCCACAACATCTAACGGCASTTTAATTTTATCAATTCCTGTTTTCTGTGCAGCGTGGCTTTCTTCTGATGTCCAAAAGATTAAGGCAGCAAACCCACCTTTCCTAATGTAGATCTTGAGTATGTACATGTTAGAGAAAGGACTTAAGCAGAATGGAATAGAAGAGCCAAAAGCATAAAAAAAATAAAAAGAAAAAGAGCAAAAGTTCCTTTGCTCTTCTCATAAAGCAACCTCTAAAATTGCACAATATGTATTTTTATAATATTTAGGATCCTGTTCAAATGGTTTAGTAGTTACTGCATAATATTTAAGACTGCTTTAAAGAGAAGAAAAGGCACCAAAGTTTGCTTACAGTCCTTTCTTCATAAAAATGGAGGGGGAGGAGTGTTCTTCCAACTTTTTCTGCTTAGAATGAAAAATAGAAAACATAACATTTTTACTGTCTCAAACACCTGAATATTTTTTGGTTTTCCGTTTTTCATGTAAGAAAATTCAACTAGTTTTACAGGAAGTTTTACATATATGTATGTCTTCTCAATACTTCTCAATAGAAATTTCTCATTTTCCTAATTGACCTAAATTCAGAATGAAAAAAAAAAAAGAAATCTCAGTTCCAGGCTTGTCTGGGCATAATTCCCTGGGGAGACGTTAATAAAAAAATTAGGATTTGTTCATATAGGAACTGCTTAGATGATATAGACAACCAGTTACAAGGCACTAATACAGTCACTAAGACGGCATTTTCCTTTTAATCCACTACTCGGTCTTCTTCCCACTGTAAAACAAACAAAGTGGATGGAGGCTCCTCTCTGACCTTGAAAATGTAAACAGGATTAACACTTTGTAGGTCAGTGCTTGCCAGGGCAGCAGATGATCTGGAGCAGCAGATGAGAGGGCAGCGAGCAGCGTCKGGCGGCCCAGGGGATTGGGGAGAGGCAAAGGGCAGGAGGGCTCCTGGTGCTGCACAAGCCTTGGTTCCCTTTGCCCCAAGGTGGGATGGTGCTGCAGGGAGCTGGGRACACACTCGGGACAAGGCTTTGCTGGGACATCGCTGGTTTTTGTGCTGAATTACTTCTGTCACTGCCAACAGCAGTGGGAATACCTTCACCGGTGCGACGCCTTTGTGATTCCTTCCTGACTTCAATCAGAAATCAATCGGACCCTCCATGATCAAATATTTTCCCTGTAAAGAGAGAGATAACATTTGACATGACAAACTGTGTTCTGTAAAGTGAGAAGGAGATCAAACAGTTACAGATATCAATTAAATCTGCTGCAACGTGTGCTCTTGCACGCAAGTGCAATTAATTAATGTATTAGAGAACAAGGTGGAACTTTTATTCCTTGGAAAATATTTAAAGGAWTTTTTTTATTATTCTTCAAAATACATCTGGTTATGCTTATACTCTCAGACTTTATTAAAAAAATAACCAAGTTGAGACTTTGGATTATTTAAGAAAATCAGCTAAGTTTTTCCATTTATTAGGCAATTATACATTAAAAGATATTAAGCAGATTTAATCAGGCCAAACAAATCTACAAAACTTCCATCAAGACCTCAAAATACTTCTCAATAAATCCAAATGCTTTGTGAAACTTGTTGAAATCTCAAACAATGAAAAAGGTCTCCAAAAAACTCTCCCACTGTTCCATTTCRCTGTAAAGAAGTGACAAATTTCAGTCTTTCAATTCTAATTTATTCTGTGTTATTCAATAAAAGATAGGAAAAAAAAAATTAAATTTTTYKCATTTTACCAAATCTTATAATTTCCAACAATTGAAATAAAAGTCAGTATAAATGTTCTTTGTGGAAATTTTAAAATTCTGGGGACTAAAACAGATTTTGATACAGCATTAAGTCCTTTGTGTCTTTGGACTTCCATTCTGCCTGAACTTGAATTGAGACAGTTTAAATATGACTAAAGATCCAGAACTGACTGTTTAACCAAAAAGTAACAAAAAAAGTGGAAGAAGGGAACTTTCTTTGCAAAAGCAAGAAAGGTTCCATTTTTGTGAAGGGCTAAAAATCTGGAGCAAAACCATCTGTTTCCTCTGAGATGTGTTCCTTATACTTTATTCAGAAAGCCAAATACAGTTTGAAGCAAAACTACAGCTACAGGTGGTTGTTTAAGAGCACAAGAAAAAAAGTAGGAAATGGAAAGATTTATATTTTWTAGCTTATTTTCTTAAGAAATTTACTGTGAGTAAACATGTACTTTACAGCTAGAGAACAGGAAGAGGAAATTTAAAACCAGTACACATAAGAGTCACCATACACTTGTATGTCCTCTCTTGTTGAACTTTTCTTGAGAGGTCTGTTGATACTGCCACTGAGTTCCAGATTTTTGAATTTGAACAGATTAGTCATACATCAGCCAAACAACGGCAAATTATTTGCAAGATAATTTGCTTCTACTTAGTTTTGGAACAGTGTTCAAAAACCATACAGCAGAAATTAGGCAACTTAATTTCCTCTGAGGTTTCTGTGTTTTGGAAAATAACCTTCTGGATATCAAGCTGAGCTTGGTGGAAGTTTCCATCAGCCACCCACTCCTGCTGAAAAGCTGGGTGCCTAGAAAAGCTGGTTGGCATGTCTTTGTGCCAAGCACTTCTGAAGGGCAGCACATTCTCTCTGCTGCAGAGAGCACATCAGGTGGTGGGGGTTGCACTCCAAAGACACAGATCTGTAGAGAAATGTGTTTTACAAAAGGCTCAGTGGTTAATTTAGTAGCCCACTATGCGATACACGAGCTTGGGAGGGGAAAAGGCTCCATCTCTGCTGTGGGCCTGGTGACCAAACACAGTGACTGCTGCACTCTGCACAGCCTGCAGGACCTCAGCATAAAGGATCAGGCCAAATCCCCCAGCATTCATCTCTGAGAAGTATCCAGAAGGAAAAAGACCAATCTCATGGTCAGCTCAGGTGCTGTCACACTCGTGTAATCGCACTTTTAATTCTCTCTGCTTCTGATGGACAAAATATATTGATGTACTCATGTGTAGGTTACCAGCTCTGTTTCCAAAGTTCTTCATGATCAGTCATGCTGCTATCTCAGCTCTTTCACAATGTACTTGTATTGACAATTTTTTCTTTCTTTTTCTGTTCTTTCTAGTCGAAGAACAGCAGAAAAGTGAGGATGGTCAGSAGATGCAGAACTTGAGCCCTCACCAGAGTTTTGACAAATCACAGTTAAATGAYTGTCCAAGAGATTCTGGCTGTTACATCTCATCAGAAAATTCAGATAATGGTAAAGAAGAAGCAGACCCAGAAGCCCTGTCTGACATGGTGCAGTCAATAACAATCAGTGAGTCAAACTGATGCGGTCCTGCTGCTTTTCTGCAGATTTTCAGAAAAGACAATCACATTTGTCAGTATGGTGGCACAGAAGCAGAAAACAAAATATTCTCAACACTGAAAATCTACTTTTTTCTGATTCATGATGCTCTAAACTGTTTCATATGTGGACACTTGATAGCTAAATGTTAGTTGATGACAAGAATTTCTCATGTTTTTCTTTTCAATGAATCCACAGGTATTTCCTTGAAAAAGTTTATACAAAAGTATTTATAAATATTTGTACAGCAAACGCATTTTCTATAACAGTAGAGATTTTTTTTAGGTAGTGGTTCATAATCTGGAGATGTTAATTTCTGGAACTGTCCAAAATGTAAATATTGTACATATTTATTTTAAAAATATATGGATTAATCACACTGTCTTTATTTTCAGCTGTGTTTTGTTAATTTGTGTACAAAATGTTTTTCATTGATATATCATCATAATAAAAAGGTGGATACAGTCACACCCTACTTTGAAAAGTACCAAGCCAATTCTCACTAACATTGAAGCTGTTTCACACCACTTTTCTCCCAAATGAGCTCTAAAGTAGACTTTAGAGCTCATTTTTCCTGTACTTTTTCCTGTTGGCATGAGAGAACTGTAGGGTGAATCTGAATTCAGTTCTCTGTGGTCCTTACGTTGTGGAAGAACAGAGCCGTCCAAATGGCAGTGGCCATTTTTTTGTGGTTCTTTTCACACCTGTTCTCATTTGTCCCAAGCATTACACAGAGAATTCAAACTCGGAGAAAAAAGCCATCAGGATCAGTGCTATGTTTTTATGATAATGTTTTGTAAAGGTGTTGCCTTTTGTGTGTGGTGTGAAGTTTGTTAATAGAGTACGTGTTTGTATAAAGAACTTGGAAGCTAACATGGTTATTGTACCTGACTTTCATATGAGATTTTACTGTCTTCTCCCAGTATATTTCACACTGGAATACACATTTTTAACTGCCTGTCTTCTTTTAGAGTACTTCCTTCAATAATAAACAGAATCATGTGTTTAAGCCCTTTAAAAATACTTGATTTTTAATGTGGTCATTACATTTCAAAGACTGCTGTCTTCTAAGACTAACACAGTAAATAGTAATTCCACTGAGCATTTTTAGCATGCATAAGAATCTGTGTATCAAGTCAATAGGGGGACTTTTTGCTCAGTCATTAGTCACAAAATTTTCATAATTTAAGGAATTTTGCATTTATGTTAAAGAGCTTCCAYGTATTGCTGACAGCTTGAAAGAAAATCACCTTCAGAAGAGATGAAACACAAAAAGATCCACCCCTAAAAGAGTATTTCTGAAGAAGCTCTAAACAAATGGAAAGCTTTTTCTCCCTTTCTTTTTCTTTTCCCCAATGCAAGTGTTTTCTGTACTTTTCATGACTTCTCAAAAGACTGCTGCTGTCAGACTCCTAACACACAAGGCTTTGAAGGCTGTAGTATAAAAATTGCCATTTTAGAAAATTGCATTAACAGGATTTCAAAGATTTGGAGTAAATAAACTCTGTTTAGGGAAAAAAATAAAACAAAAACCAAAAACAAAACAAAAACAAAAAAACTAAAAAAATCCCAAAAACAAAAACAAAAAAACCCAAACCAAACGAAAAAAAACAACACCAGAAAGGGAGCTACTCTGATTTGTTTCTGGTTTTAACTTACTTTTGATACCAGCAACAAGTGTCATAATTTAGCAGCAATGACCCCATACTGCCAGGCATGGTGGGGATGCAGAACCCTTGGTGGGATGAAGAATGGGAGAGCTTGAATCAAGCAGCTGTATTTGTTTCTTAATGCTTTTCCAGCCAGTAGTGTATCATGACATGCAGTACTGACATTATTTTATATGACCTAGCTTCTGAAATAATGGGTTTGAATTGGCTTCTATCATCTCCTCATTCTAGAGAARAACTAAATTCAGCTTGAATTTCTCCCAGAGAGGCTTATCTTGTGGCTTTTGTGGCAGATTGCACTTAGTCTCCAGGTTCTGAAGACATCTGCAAAATTTCTGGACCTATAAAAGGATGTTGAGGTGAGCTTAAATATGATTGTGACTGTCAAGAAGCAGTTAAGTTAGCTGGGTCAAGGACTAACAGCCACAGGGACCAGAGCTGTGCCCTGATATAAATACTCTGACAAATGTTAATTTGCACAAGTTTGCAAATGAAAATAGGCCTCCCTAAAGAGTTGCAGTGAGACAGGCAAAGCTTTCAACAGAGCAAAATACCCAACAGCTGCTGTATTTTACAGGAATGAAACTCTGCCTGTTGGGCTGATGGCAAGGGGGTACAGGTGTAAGGTGAAGTAGTTGGGAACTAAGAGCATGAGTTGTTACTGCTCTGATCTCTAATCAGCAAGGCTTTGTCCAAAGGGCCTCTTATTTAGAAAAAGATATCAACTGAAAGCTTGTAGAGACTTTTGTAGCTTCCTGCAAAGGCAGAGCAGAGCAGATTAGATCTCAAACTGAGACACTTCCGCTCTCTCACACTGTTCCGAGAAAAAGAATGAGGAAATTTTGTACCACAAAGAAAAAAATTGTGCTTCCTACAAGCAGCAGACCCAACTTGCTTTCCTCTCTTAGTGGTCTCATTAATCACACTGATCATGGATTAAAATGTTTGGAATGGCAGAAGCATTTCTCCAACTGGTTTAAGTGCTGGGTAATCCGGATAAAAGGTTATTCTAGGAGTTCTTGGAAAAAGTCTGGTGGAGATCTAAGTGACTTTCAAGTAATTCTTAAAATGTCACTGAGATAGGGAAGAGAAGAAAGCAGCAGAGGTTTTGTTCCTCTCTGTCACTTGCTCAAGAGTGTCATGTCCCTTTTCATTTTTATTAACCTTCCTCTGCATTTAAGGAGGACTAAGATATTTGCAAGTCTCTTATTTGGAGCCTGTTTCCTTTAGTTACAAAGAGATGCAAAGCCAGTCAGCAATAGCAGAGGAAGCTGATGAGGGGCAGCCCTTGCAGCCTTTAGGCAGTGGGGATTTCCTGGCTGCACAGGGCTGTGCTGCAGGTGCAGCAGACTCCCCCAGAGCTGGCTACTGACACAYGGGCTGCTGCTGCTGCCCACAGCAGAAAGCCACAACTCAGAAAGACTTGGGTGACCCCCACAAAAATTCAGGTGGTGGCAGGCTTCCTCCTTCCCAAAGCAAAACCATCTCTGGTCAAAATTAGCAGTGCTGCCCCATGCTCAGCCCCATGTGACTGCCATCCACAGCAGGCACCACATTAAAGGAGGGCTGCTCCACCATCAAAAAGAGGAGCTGAGTGCCAGGCCATGCATGATCCTTGTGGACTAGCCTGCAGATCCCTGGAGGCAGCATCCTGCTCTCCAGAATCTGTAACAACACCTCTGAAAGTCAGASTGCAGCAGCTTAGGGGCTACCAGCAAGGAAGGGCTTGCTTTCATTTTGCTGAGGTGCCCATGRGCGCAGGAAGTGCAAAGAAGAATTTGGGCAGCTCTGTGGGAATTCTGAAGAGGATTCATCTCTGAGGCTCATCTCAACTACGGGCTGCCAGCTGGACTCCACAGCACTCACACAACCCTGCCAATTGGCCCAGCCAATTTTCCACCCACCTTACCACTCAGTTTTCCATCTGATAGCTCACCAATTCTACCCCTGAGTGTCTGGCCTGTGATGTGCAGAAGACCACAGCTCATCAGCTGTGATATAAAGGGCCCCTTTGTACCACAGCACTTTCTCCCACGTAGTGGCAATTGAAATAATTTCTGGCATTGCCATGGAGCTGCATCACACTGGTAGACCCATTTGTAAAGAAGGCTGGTGCACAGATAACAARGCAACATTGAAAGAATAAATGGGTGCTGTGAAACAGACAGGCCAGTTTGTAGATGTCACAGTGTTCACAGGATGAGTACACCCTGCCCCTTGCCTGGAAATCAGTTTTTCCATCAAGTCAAGGCCAGTACAGTTCTTTCTGCCCACGCAAACACGCACAGATCTGTGGACAACACGGAAGGGAAGATGTGCCACAGGCTGCCCCAGAGCCTTGGGTCACAGTGGCAGCTTGGTATCTGTCCTGAGACAGCTTTGATGGCAGTCGTGCAACTGAGTCACAGTGTCACAGATGCCTGAGCCTTTTGTCAGTCAGAGAGAAGCAGTCTCAACATGTCTAGTAACAGCATGGCAAACACCCTGCCTTTTTCACAGCTCACAGATGAGGTTTTGGGCTCTGTTAGCTTTTGAATAGATTATTTGCATCATGCTCTGTCTGCTGTCTGCATATGTTGTGGCACTGCTATGTGCAATGACACTCTGTGCTGGTCCAGGAACAGGTGACATAGGATGGCACAAGTTTATCCCTTTGGTTTAAGAGTTCCTGCATGAGATGTTCATCTGTGTCCCTGATCCTCAGTTGCTGGGAGGCAATGAGCACATTTTTGCCTGCAACTGACCGTGTGGAACAGGCTATAATATGGCTGTATGGAGCATTCAGTTTGTATGTACCCAGTATTACCTGATGAACCCACCAGCCTGTAGCTCCTCATCTGCCTGTGATTTCCTGAGGACTGGCCAGAGGACTGACACAGGCTGGAATCCTTGCTGCAGGCTGACAACCCTTAAACTGAACCCAGTTTTGGGGTTCCCAGCACAGGAAGGACGTGCTGGAGCCAGGCCAGAGGAGGCACCAAGATGATCAGAGGGATGGAGCAGCTCTGCTGGGAGGAAAGGCTGAGAGAATTATCAGCCTGGAGAAGGCTTTGGGGTGATCTAACTGTGGCCTTTCAGTACCTGAAGGGAGCCCAAAGGAAAGATGGAGAGGGACTTRGAGTGACAAGTCAAAGGTGAATGGCTTCAAACTGACAGAAAGCAGGTTCAGATAAGAGATTAGGAAAAAAATTATTTGCRGTGAGGGTGGCGAGGCACTGGAACAGATTGCTCAGAGAAGTTGAGGATGCCCCATCCTTGGAAGTGTTTAAAGCCAGGTTGGAAGGATCTCTGAGGAACYTGGTCCTCTGAAAGGTGTCTCTGCCCATGRCAGGGGGGTGGAATAGATGATCTGTAAGGTTCCTCTCAAAGCATTCTATGGCTCTGTGATTCTATGATTAACTGATCCTAGAGGAAGGGCTGGTCTGTTCACTGCAAAACCAACAGAAGTGGTTTCAAAGCTTCTAATTTCTCCTGGCTAGGAAAGGCCAACAAATGSCACTACAGACACATAGGCAAAAGTGGATGGAGAACAACAATAAATTCAGGGAAACACAGCTGTTGAATCTACAGAGTTGCATCATGTATGCATAAACAGCAGTCATTGCAATGAATATGAACTATTCCCTAGGTATTCAGGGAAATATGTGTATTCTCTAGAAGGAGGACATATGTGGGGGGATACAGTATGGGTAAATGAAGGTGGTATAGAATGTAATCTTATCCTCCAAAGAGTTGCAGCTGAGCCAGTTACTAAAGATTAGGAGCAGGCCTGATGTTAACAGGCCACACCTGTAGCCAATAAGCAGAGTGTTATAAAAGAGTGGATTGGTGGGAACTGGAGTCAGTTKGCTGCTGTGAGGACAAGAAGAGTCAGTGCCTAGAGGAGCTGCCTRCAAGAGACATCAAGAAGGTACRAAACTCTGGGAATATGGAAACCTTGCWATATAATGATGACAGACATAGATGGGAGGAGGTCCATGATAGGCTTGGAGGGTCTGAGAGGGTCATTTTATTTTTTGTGGCCAGGCAGAATTAGGTCTGATATGCTCAGAAATCTTTGCTAGGCATGAGAACTGTCTGCTGGCAGCAAGAGCACAGAAAATCTGCCAGTGCCAAGAGGTCATACACAAATGAGGGACAGGAGGGCTGGAGGGCAGGTAGTGCTCCTTAACAGTTCACATASCTTGGCTGCTTAATTTAAGCCTGGCCAGCATCCCACAGAGTGCATGTTTCCTGGGCAAAGCACACATGTCCTCAGCTCCCAAGGCCCTTTCCCCATGCCAATCCTCAATATTTCTCTGGAGGACCTCTCGTGCTGTGTGCCATACACAGGTCTTCAAGGTGGAACACCAAAGGTGTAGCCATGTTTTGCAACTCAGCATTAGGACATGGGGACAAGTTAGGACTGTGCAGAGCCATCAGGGAATTTTGGCAGACTGTGGCCAAGCTGGTGACACCCTTTGGCTACCAGTTATGTCCRTATAGCTGAGGGAGGGCATGGGCGGGCTTCAGCCTGAATCATTCCCAAGCCTCAGCTTTGCTGCAGAAGGAACCAAACTGTGTGAATTGTAGATACCCTGAATGCAAACAAACATAAAAKAGTTGAGGGTCACTCAGTGACTTGGGGTGGAGTTTGCACGCTGTGTGTCTTCTGCCACACACACAGCCTGTGCTATTCCCATCTCCTGAAGCTCATCCAGACAATACTGACCTGCTTTGCTCTGACACCCAGTACCCAGTGCAGGTCTCAGTGACTGCTCCTGCAGCTCAGCCAGAGCTGAAAATCAGGCCCCAGCCCTTTGACACTTTTCTTTGAAAAGAAACAAGGTCTTTATGCCTGTGATGCACATTATATCACAAATCTCTCTAAAATGTTCACCATCCTACTTGAGAGCAGTCCCTTGCTGCCTATCAAAAAAAAAAGAAATCCTCTAGGGAAAGCACTTTTCAAAATACTGTTGGCAATAACCTTAGACTTTAGAGAGTGCAAATGTAAAAGAAGTGGAAATAGAAAGCCACTCATGTGGGGAAAAAAACACTTTAGAGAAAAATGAATACAGCAAACCCGAGGAACTTGCACTCTTTCAAAGAAATCTCTCTGTACATTATCACCTAACTACTTTGCCTCCTATGTTTGCTCTCATTTCCAACATAAGAGGTGAATGACTATCATTATTTACCCCAGCACATTAAAATAAGATGTAACTTACTCAAGAACAGCTATTTCTCTTTAAATGTCTCTTTGGTAAAAATATATAGCAAATACTTCCTTATTGATGTTTTGAGCTACAAGGATATCTAAAGAGAGTGCTGAAGTATCAGAAGGAGCTAAAAGATCATAACAGCTAACTAATAGCTGTGCACCACTCAAGTGTATGTACATGCCCACAGGACATCTACCTCTCTTAGTTCTGCTTCACTTTTCAGCCAAAATGTAATAGCAGTCTTTTCTTATTTTAACTTGGTTAAGGAAAGGATCCTTTGTGACCTAGAAAAGGCTTTGGAGGGGCTGCTTTTTCATTCTGCTTGCAGCATGGAGGGAAAGCCATCATCAGTGGAAGGGGCTGTGTGACCAGTGACTCTGCCAGCTGCGGCTTCCTTTTGTTGGAGAAACACTTTGGGAAAATGGCCTGGTTTGGACTGAATTTGTAGATATGTCTAACACTTGGCTGAGGTATGAGAGACTTTGTGTGTTGTGAGAAGCACAAAGACTGTAGCTACATGGCTCAGCCCCACAGCTGTTTCGTGAGGTGAATGGAAACAATGGCTGAGTGTCCAGCAAAACAGGAGCTGTGCATGAGCATATGCACACCAGTCACCTGTAGTTCTTGCATAAATTCAGTCTCTCCAACGCTGTAATTTTGTTGTTTTCTCTGGTGAAATACCTAAATCTTGCCCAACTGGCAGAAAAATTAGGTGTTATTTGAGAAAAAATAAACAAATTTGTGTGAGACATGATTCAACAATAGAAGATCCTAGATAAGAGGTTTAGGTACATACTGTACAGTACTCTATAGTTTCAAAATTGAATACAGGGGATCATTTAATTAAAACCTATTCAACTGAAAATCCTATTTATCTGAAACAAATGTTTGTCCTATCTATAATATCAACAAACTATTCACATGAGCAGCTAGCAATAAACAGAAAGATGCACAATGAATGTCAATTAACACAATTTGCTATCAAATAAACTTGCAGTTTACGTGTACAGATTTAGCACTGTCCTGTGTATCCATTATAAAGGTCAATTAACCTCAATTGCAGCTAGTCAGCTTGTCCTAAAACAAAATCAACATAAGATACCTTTCATTTTTTTTAATCAGCATCTCAGCAATTCTRTTGCCTGGCACTGAGGAACTTCTAAATTGCTAAAAGTCTTTGCAAAAAAGTTTTATGTTAGCAAATGTCAAAAAAAAAAWAAATAAAAAGAGAGTGAGATTGGCTGAAATTGTCAAGGTATCACAGTGTGGCTGCATAGGGCTTTTAAAAATATTCATTATTCAGCACATAATCATGGATTCAAAACAACAAAGAGCTTTGGTATGTGTGTGCCTCAAAGGATGAAAATCTTCCTAAGTAAAGCTTTCGATGCATAGACTAATCCAAGACTACACTAACAAATCTCTTGAAATGGAAATCCTTGCTGAAAATGGCCTGAGTGCTTTAAACACTATCAAAAGGGTTCTTTCCCCCCAGCCCCTCCCCTTTGGCTGCAGAATGTCAGCATTTATGGTAAAAGTCAATCAGGTGCTCACTTGTTCTGCTTAATCAGGAAGAAGTGGAACCACGTGAGCCCTGGGAGCTCTCATCTGGAATGGCACAAGCATCACTAACTCCAAGGGCCATCAATGCTGTGGAAAGCAAAGGCAACTGGTTAGAAGGCTGACATATTGGTCTGTAAAAGAGGCACTAAATATTTGAAAATCACACTTGAAAGTACAGATGAATCCAAAACCAAAAAAAAACCACCCAAAAAAATCCAAAGAATAAAACCCCCACCAAAGCAAAAAAAACCTGAGAAACAACACACACAAAAATAAACCCCAAACCAAAGCCCAGAAGACTGATATGGATTATTGATCACTTTGCAGGACATTGTCCAGTGGCTGTCCCAGCCACCAGCCATTGAGTTAGGCTTCTATCCAACCTGTCAGTGTTTGAGAGGCTGCTTAACTCAGTTCTTAAAGAATAATGGGCAAGGTGGTGGCTGAYATGATCAATCACAGCTCTGGCCCCTCCAGATGCTTCTACAGTCTTTTTAAGGATGATGATAGTTACAAAATGACTACAGTGGTGTCTTCTCTCTTTAGAAGGAAATCACAGGAGACTGTACAAAGACCCAAGGCAAAAAAAGATTGCTTTCTTGGCACACACAAGCACACCTTCCTTCTCWGWRSKTTMWSWGKSSYT
>JACDOX010000075.1:1021988-1037071 GCA_014549065.1 Cardinalis cardinalis
CAGAGCAATTTTTCCACTGCTACTGAGGCTCATAGAATATTAAAAAAAAAAAAGAAAAGCAGAACTTTAGGACATAATGATACCAGACATAAACCTGTGGGAAAAGGCTTTGTTTTCTGGGTAAAATTCACCTGTGTCCCTAAGGCCTATGCAATACTTGCCTACAATTGTAGTCTGAAAACTACAGTCTCTTAACTACTTTAGAGTATCCTGACTCACTGCTTCATTCTACTTCAGTGCTTAATTCTTCCTAGAGGTGGTTTTTGCTTACCCCTTCATTGCTACAGCAAACATCAAACTGCATTGCACTGCTTAACTCATCAGGATTACAGCAGTAAAAACAGCAACTAGCATTCATAAAAAAAGTAAGAGTCACTTCCCTGCCTGATGGGAGCAGGCTTTCAAAGCTCAGCTACAAACATGAATGCAGTTCATGACTAAAGAAGCAGCAAGAAATTTTCTTTGCATTTTTTCCCGTTGCTAAAGGAAGCCCTCCTAAAAACAAGTCAGTTTCTGAATCTTAACATTACGGTTTCAGCATGAGATAGACTGAAAACAGATGCTTGGCTTGTCTAGCTAAAGATGAATGGGTGATCTGTACAGACCTGGCAGAAATCTTCAGATAATCCTTAAGTTTCATGTAAGAATTGAAAATGTTCAGTTATTGATCCAGGAAATGTGGGGATGTTGCAGTTCCTTCAACTCCCAAAAAAAAGAAATATTTTCTATGATTTCTGTCTAGCTGATAAACTTTTAAATCAAACTGTTCTGCACCCTTGTAGGCACTTGCTAGAGGAAAGCATGCCTCATAAATCATGGGGCTTGGTCTAGTAACAGTGTAAGAAAAAGACCATCTGAGTCAGCCAGCTTGGTGTAGGTAATACCTCCTAAAAGGCATCCTAAACATCATCAGGGTCTTGTGAAACAACATTTTGATTAGCTAAGTGAAAATGAATCACAAGTGTTGGCATACAGCTATGCTATCATTTTATTCAAAGAATGATCAATCGGTGGCAGAGTGATGAAACATTAAACAGACAGATCAATTCAAGACATTATATTCTTACAAGTCTCCTAGATCCTCTGCTCAAGATCTGATAGTTTCCACAAGACTTATCAGACAGGGATGATAATTACAAAGATATGGTAATTGAGGGCATTATATCAAGCGTGTGAGCTGGATCTGCTGTCACAGCAAGAACTCCTTCACYGAGAGCTGGCAGGGAAGGATTTTCTTCCCTGTGATGGCACAGCAGGATCCTCATCCAGCCACTGGCACAGTAACAGGTTCCACTTTAAATCCATCCTATCTACACCCTGTTGAAGTAATTCAGTTAATTGTGTGCATCAGTCTGGGGAGGAATCTTTCATGCTGCTAGTTACGTCCTTGGATGAGGAGGGGAGCAATCAAACACTGAGGGGGCTCTGCTGCCTGCTAGACCTGGAGCTGCTGCCTCAGAGCCAAGAGTCCACTTAGGCACCAAGGAACCAGCAGCCCACAGGATCAACCAAGCTTTTAAATGCTATAAATTACTCCAGAAGGGACGTGGTGTAAGCATAAATGTTCACCGTGGTGCACAGCRTGGGGGGAAAGCTAGCCAGAGTATGACTTGGCAATTTAGAGAATTTGATGCTAATGTTAGTTTATTAAATTTCTTTTTTTAGCATTAGGGGAAAAAAAAGCAAAAGGAAAGAATGCCTGGGTAAAACTAAAAGAATTGCAATGAAGACCAGACAAAACATTCATCCTGACAGCTGAGACAGAGTTCTTCTCCAGACTGTGCCAATATTGACTTCCACATAAAGTCCTATTTTTTATAGAAGAGGTTAACCTTTCACAATTTACTTACTCATGAAATATAAGGTGAACAGAGACACTAATGCAAATGATCCAGTATATTAAAAAATGCATTGAGCCAGGAAACATTCAAAGTTCTGTTATAAATTATCTTTTAAGGTCTGGAATAGTAGACAGAGTGGCTGTGCCAAGCCCTATTAACTGGAATAGATGGATTTAGAAGGAATCTTCTTTTAGGGCTGGTCTCTAAAAGATATGGGGGCTTTCTGTCCCACTCATCCTTCAAAGATTATTTTTAAAAAGGGTTATAGATAGCCCATCATGTTGTTAGGACCTGAGTAGCAAAGTATATATGGGCAACTAGAAGTACATATTTCAAAGGAGCAAGGTATATTAACAACAGTTTGATYCCTTCCTATCCCATCCCATAAAAGTTATCACTATCATTTGTAAGAGTGGGGGAGAAAGAGGCTTCTTTGGCTTGGTCAGCTTTTGATATGAGCTGCAAATGATGGGTTGTGCTGTTCTCCTTCCCCTACTGCCCTCAGACTGCAGTCAGAGCAGCAACCTAAGACAAGCAGCTGATCTGAATAACAAAGTTTTTCTGCTTCTCCCTCCAGCCTGGGACACCAGAGAGATAAGTTCACACCCCACTGCTTTACTTTTACTACAATTCCACTGACTCAGAGACTTCTTTTGTAATGCTGGGAGTTTGAAAGAGCAGGAGACTACAAGGAAGTTCCTCTAATTTTCCTGCTGCTGGGGGAGCTGAAAAGCCTGTAGGTGTTACCTAAATCTTGATTGCATGAAGTGGTAAATGTGGGGTAGCAATACTGTGCCAGGTCTCTGTGCAGACAATTTTATTCAGCTGCAGTAATTCTTTCCTCTTTATGAGGAAACTAGGGGTTTAGGGGAAGTTTTTGTACAGATCAGTTCCAATTAAACCCCAGCTACATCTATTTCTTGGTGGATGCAAATCTTCACTAAGAGAAAATTGCTAAATCCCAGAATCAGAGAGCTTGGAGATGGGATGAATCCTTTCCCTATGGGTCTGTCCTTTAGCAGTCAGGTTTAGAACTTGCCAAGATCTGCTGAGATGAATGGAAAGGTTTTCATACAGACTGGGACAGGGCAGTCTTTAAAATGAACTGTACTTTTCCTTTACGTATGACGAATGTGCTAGCTGGTGAGAAGTAAAAGGGACAAAAATAGAAAGATAAAAAAAGAAAATCTTTCCTTGGGTACAAGATTTGATACGGAGATTTTTGCTACATGGTCTGTGCTGAAAACCCTCTAACACCTTGGAGGGACCATTCTGGTTTAGTTCACCTGCTGTGGACGAGACAGAACAGGGTTAGTGTTGAGACAGCAGGAGAAAAGGATTTCCCCTGGCAGGTGTATTGACCTAGCTAACAAGAAATGCCAAAGAGATGCTGRATGTGATAGGAGATTCGAGGATACCTTGCTCCAGTGTCCCCAGCTTCAGTCAGTTTATGTGAATCCAGTGTTGCATACCTTAGCAAAGCCAAAAGAGACAGCAGACCATGCACTCAGCTGGGGCTGGGTTTCACAGTTCTTTGCTCAATATGTGATGCTGTTGTGAGGGCCATTCAAGTTCAGCAGTCAAGCATGGAGAAACTCAGACACCACGTCCTCCTCACTTGTCCAGGTACTCTTGACAAGCTGCAGCATTGCAGTACTGCATGAAGTGCTACTCAGAGCCAAAACTGGCTCCTACACCTGCCAGAAGGTAACTTAGAATAGGGATTTTTTTACAAGTACAGTTTCTCAGTTGTTTTAAAGTCAGCCAGTAACTTAGGTGGTTACTTTCTTAGCAAGAAAAGTGCTTGTGCAGTATGTGCCCAAGGTGCTTGAACTATCTGGCATTTAATCRTTCTTTTTAATTTAACAGAGAAAGATAACTCCTCTCGTGTCTGGTCTCTTCAGGAGGTGACTTACTTCCTGTGTAATTTCCCGTCGTGCAGCATGAAAAACAGCTATGCTGTTCATCTCTTCCTGCCTCCTCATTTTTAGCTCTAAGGTGCAGAGCTGGGTACTGYTGCACATTATGCCAGAGGTCTATTAAGCAGCATACTGGTGCACCGAGGTGGAAAAATGTAGCAGGCAGTGATGCTGGCTGCATTCAGCACCAGCCTCGTAAATCCCGGGCACATTCTCTGCATCCTCTAAGAGGGGCTGAGGTAAAAGGGAAAAGCTGTGCTACCTGCATCCATGATGGATTGTCAGCACTGAAATGTCCCCTCAATCGTGCTGCTGCTCCTTTGCCACCTGCGCTCCAAGGCCCACGGCAGCAGGGGAGGCAGAGACAGGGAAGGGAAGGAAGGGCAAGGGGATGTGCCCAGGTTATACCATCCACATGCATCAGGACTGTGCTGTCAGATGCTGCACAGGAGCAAATCCATGGCTTCCCCAGCCTGGTGTGGGCTGGCAGCCAGACACAGAGTTGGGAAGTYACAAGCAGCTCCTCACTCTGCTTCAACAAACGTGGACTCAGCAAAGCAGAAGCTCTGGCCCAGCGCCTTTGCTGAACACAGAGCCTGAGATGTGGGTGTATTTTTACCACTCTCACTCTCTCCCAAAGTCTGACTGGAACATTAATGCAGAATTCACTCGCTGAGTTTTTAATTCTTTGCGGGCAAAACAGTGTGTCAGCAGGTGTTGTCTTGCTCTCTGAAAGAAGTAATCACCTTCAGCAGCACTTCCAGTCAGAGGGTCTCCAGGGTCCACTCCAAGCTCTGCAAAGTCAAAGGGGATGTTTGAAAGAGAGGGCTCTGGATTTAGCTCCAAAGCCTGTCAAGCAGTTTAAGTGTCACATGGCACTCGTTGGTATTGCTGTCCCTATGATTTGGGTGTAAATTGTAACATAAAGTGACACAAGTTTTGCTACAGCCTCCTACAAAGTGGTGGTGGCTGATATTAAGAGTGATATCCCGTGTTTGTCCATGTTCTCCTTGGATGATGTACCTCTGAGAGTATGAACACCTCAGCCCTCACAGGTGTGAGCCAGCACAGAATTGGAAATAAGCTCTTAGGTTTATCTGCAAGGGAGCTTTGAGTCAGTGCCTGCAGGTCATCCCTGTGAGGCCAGGCTGCCCCTGCAGCTCCCGTGCTGCTGCACAGCCTCACCCCTCCAGCCTTAAACACCAAGTGCCCAAACAAATACCAGAAATGATGCTCCAGCAAATTGTTCCTGCCAGGGGCATGAAAACAAAATAAAACCCCTTGCTTTGATAACTTCTTTTGAGGTTATCCTGCACTCACTGAATGGTACTGAAAAAAATTAAGGTGCTCTTCCTCCTCTGACCCTGCTATTTCTGGTGGCAGCCACTCCCTGTTCCCCAGACCTGTCCTTCCCACCTCCTGTGCAGGCCTCCAGAGCTACAGTGGACTGGGAAAATGCAATGGCTGAGTCACAAGGCTTGGCCAAGAGGTTAGCAGTGCACCCACACTAAAAATGCTGGGGTGCATCTCAGCCAAAGAGTCAGCACTGCTCACACACAGCTCTGTGCCCTGGGCCTGCAGCTGCATTTATCCAAGAGCCAACATGGAACTGTGGGGAGACAGCAGAGACACTGCCAGCCCCTCCATGCTGTGAGCAGATGAAGAGGGGAGCACCTCCCCTTCGGAGYGGGGAATAATTAAGATATCAGGATTTAATTCATTTGTTTTTGTCCTAAAAATGTTGCTTCAGAAAGCTCCTGTTTTCTGCAGGGTTGCAGAGGATAACAAATGGGTGGGGAGGCCAGGGGACAGAGCCTGGCAGCTGAGGCAAGAGCCATGCTGGGGAATACCTCATGTTAAACAAGCAGGATAATTATTCTGCTCTACTTAGCACCAGCCAGGCCTCATTCGSAGAACAACGCTCATTTTGGGGCACTGCATTTTCAAACAGACAAAGACACTGGAGAGAGTTCAGATGAGAGCAACAAAAATGATTTAAGAGTTAGTAAATAAGACCTCTGAGAAAAGGTTATGAGAGCAGGGGATGCTCAGTGTGGAGTAAAGAGGACTGGGGGGAAGCATTACTGTGTGCAGATATGCAAAGGGCTATTCCAGAGATGACATAGACCAAATATTCTCATTAGAGAACAAGAACAGAACAAGAAGCAATGGGTTTAAGATGCAACAAGGGGGGATTTAGATTAAATAATAGGCAAATGTTATAACTGTTGGAAAAGTTAGGTTACAGATCAAGTTTACAGTGAAGTTTGCAGAATCACCTTTAGTGGAGAAATATGAGATGAGAGACCTGTCTGTCAGGGCTAGGCTAAGACTAAGGGCAGACAGAGCTCTCCTGCACTGCACAGAGGTGATCCTGAGCCCTTCACAGGCAGACAAGGACGGCTCCTAATAAACAGAAAGRAAAATGAGGGGTTTGTGTATATGCACATGAATGCATGTGTTTATGAATGCTGCTGTAATTAACACTGTACAACAAATGAAATGCTATCAGTAGTCACAGCACTTATTGTTATTCCATGTTTTGCCTCAAAACACAATCTCTCCTCATCAGTCTTTCTCCAGCACTAGGGAAGTCATGACTGGGACATCAGTAAAACCATACATACATATTTGGGTTCCAGCTCTACATTATTTGTCCCACAGGATGGTGAGCTTGGCAGGAAGCTCACAGAGCTTGATTTACAACCAAAATAACACACGATGTGCGAGTGCCATGGATGGCCAGCCATGCTAGTGCCATGGAGGCTTGCTGTGACAGCTCCATCATTCCACCTCTGTGCCACTTCAGATACAGCTGCACAACACSAGGCCCTTTGTACTCAATGTTAACTACGAGCCAGAAATCAACAAAGGCACAGGTGGGGAACCACCGATGGAAATGGAAGCACTGAGTCACTCCCACTGCTACCTGCAGTTTGAGAACAGCGCTAAGCCTGAGAAATGCCACTATGAATATAGAGGGCAAACAGAGAAATAGCTGTGTCTGAAGCTCAGATATTTCCTTGAATTCATGTTATCCCTACCTCTTCTGTAAAGTCCTAAATGCTTTGAAAATTACACTTGCAAGTAAGCACTGTGCTATCAATACATTTGGGTATTTTTTCCTAAAACATTAACTTCACCTTTTKTCATTAAAAGAATGTCCAGCCCAAACTAAAAAGGATCCCATACTAGGTCCATTCCGAGTCTTCAAAAGCTAATCTGAGAATTTTGAAAATTTTGGACTAAATAATGCAATTAATATTGACATATCATTTAACCTGGAGTGAGGCTTTATGCTGAAGTTTTATAAATATATTTGAAACAGGAAAAAAAAAAAGTGGGCATAGGGACAGTGTTAGTCCAAATGTGAACACTGAGAAGAGTGACAGTGTAGCCAAGTGCAAACTGCTTATTTGCTACTATACTGTGGCTGCTCAGAAACACTCCTCTCCTTGCTGTAGGTCACTGCTTTGGAGAGGTTATCACCACTGACCAAGCTCTTTGCAACATTTTTTTGAGGCTATCGTAAAGGCAAGCAAGAAGCATGTGCTGATAAAGAACTGATTTGAAATGTCAGCCTTATGGGAGGAGGTGCCAGTACAGCTGGCTGGCTTTTTTTTTTTTTTTTTCTTTCTTTTTCTCAAGTACAAGAGGATTAAAACCTTCCTGGTCAGGAAGAAAACCCAGAGGAAAAGCAGCCAAAAGTCTAACAGGGCTATGAACCTCACAGCTATAGCAATAATTTTGCAAATGACTAATAATAAGGAGTCGATAATCCAAAGGATGATCTCTGAAGTGAAGAGCACCAAATTGCTTTGGGGAGAAAATCAATTATCTCCTTTTGCGGCTGCACAGCCTACAATATGCAAATGCACAGAAGTTACCATAGTCACAGAAACCTGAATATCAACTTGGAAGAGAAAAAAACCAAGGAATTTTACAAGGATTGCTCAAAAATATCCTCTTCATGAATGGATGCGTATCTGCTTTATTGACACAGCTGCAATGTTATTCTGATGTTCTTCATCACAAAGGCTGACAGCCGTCTAGAGATGTCAGCATCTATGAAAGAGATGCTGCACTGTGGTGAAAGCAGAATGGGGCAACTGGGTCTGGAAGGCAGCAGAGAAATCAAATTATCATCAAATATTGTGGACAGATTTTTAACATCTCTTCTCTGGCTGAGTGGTGTCTTACTCCATAACTGGGTCACTGAAATTAATGGAACTACTTGCAAGTAAAACAGTACTCAATGTGCCTTAGAGCATCAGAGTCTGACCCACAGCACATATTCAAATGTCACCTTGAATTTTAATGTATCTCAGACTTGAGGGGGTTTAAAAAATATTATTAATTTAGAAATAGTCTCCTTATTGGGATCAGGCTCTTTTTTTTCACTAGAAGCAGAAAAGTCTTTAGAGGAGATGTCTGAACATTTGGCCACTTGTTACTAAAAATCCCATTTCCATGCCTGTGTAATCCACATTCCCTGAAGGTTTTGAGAGCAAGGAGCTTATTGTTGATGAAAAGGGAGAAGTGCAGCCTAAGGGCTGCTTGGGAACTCCAGATGGATGGAGGTCTCCAAGGGGAGGGGTGCATTCCTCGAGCATCTGCTGGCGAGCCAGGAAGACTGTATGGGACAGAGCTCAGACACGTTGCAGTTAAGCATCGGGTTTAGGGACTTTGGTTAAAAGGTGTTTAACCTCTGGATTTAAGGATAAAATACCATTATCCCTATTGGGGGATAACTGACAAAAGCGCTGTATCAATTGTGCTCGGAACGATGAGTTTCCCTAATTACAAGCACCGCCTTTCCGACCACACTAGGGAAGCCTCTGAAAAGACTCAGAAATGAGACAAGGAAAGTTTTATCCAGAACAGCTTATTTAGGAGCAAGGATTTTACTCAGCCTCAGCGTATCCCTGGTATTTTCTAAAAATGGGAACAGAGTGGTGTCACTTCTGAGATGCTGAAAAGAGCTGAAAGTACTTGGACTCAAGCCATGGAGAGAGAGCAACCCAACTGAGGGACATGGATAAGGACCTCCTGGACTTATTGCATGATTTAGAGAAGGCACAGACACTTCACTCAGCGTTCAAAAAAAGGAAAGCAAAGCAGTGAGAGATCTTTGTGCCCCACAGGTGAATTTCCCTGGTTCTGGACAAGAAATTCTTACACTTAACACAGAATATGGAAAAAGTATTTGTGAATTGCCTCACTACTTAAGTCTCTGAGAGACAGACTGGGGTTAAGACTTCACGAGGAGAGGAAAGTCTCACCTAATACCATTTCACTGTTCCTCAAACTTATTCTGTGACCCCTTTTATATCTGCTTTAATATCTGCTCTTCAGAGACACATGGGGTTATTAACACCATCATAGATAACTTCATTTAGTGTCCCAAGCTACTGGGATAAGGCACTAAGCTGGAGCTATTTAAATATTTTATTAAGGTAACTCCTAAAGCCTGAATACAGAACTTATTAATACCTGTATTGCTTCACTGAAAACATGATAAGGTCAAGAAGCTGCAAACTTGTCCAGTCCAAGGTCCACTGAAATATTTGTGCTCCACAGGTCACCTGCCATGAAACCAAAGGTTGCCTCCAAGGATGGTTTAGGTCAGGCCATGAAGCTCTGGGCTTCCAGCCTTCCCTCTGTTGTTGCTGTGTTAATTTTCAGTCCTGAAGTAAAATGATGCTGCACCTCCATAAGAACTAAACCTTCCGTGAGGGAACTCTTCTTTTTCACAGTGGGTGAAAACTACAGTTGAGTGGCCCACAAAATCAACATTTATAGCAAAAAAAACCCCGTCAGTCACACCTGAGAAAGCTGGGAAAGATCTACTGCACATGTGGTGCCTCACCTATACTCTTCCCTCTTTTGGAGCAGTGCTGAATTATGAGCTCTTGCCAGCTGTAGGACATGATGTGCTCTAATATCAAAAATATGTACTTGGAAATAAACAGTAACAGCAAAAGGTGCAGGCTGCACACCACCTCCATGCCACTGGGCATTGCTTTGCTTAGGCTCATTCCTTACAGGAATTACCATGGAAATAAATTGGTTGTCTAACAGCAAGTTAGAAGAGCTGTCTCAGAAGAAGGTGCTATGATATATTTACAGGCATTAATTCTCTGGAGTCACTTATGGCATGCATAGGCCTTAGAAAAGTTTTGTCCTGCCACAATTTTGTACAAGTTGGTCATAACTCTGCAACATGAAAATCATTATCCTCCCCATCAGCTTCTGTTCTTGCTCTATTGTCTACCTGCAAGTCCAGTCTGAGGCACCCACAACATTTAGCCTTTTATAAGACAAACCTCATCAAGAATTCAGTTCAGCAAATCTTGACAGGAATTTTTCTTTGCAAGTAGCAGACAGACTATGTATATATATTTAAGGATAACATGGGAGTTGGTTGCCTTAGTAACAGGATCTTTCAGCCATTGCATTTAATATTTACTCAGCACTGGAAATGTACACTGTATTGAGAAAAAATACAGTATTTTTATTAGTCTGCCCCTGTGTATATGCCCATCAGCAGCAAATACACACTATGTAGTTTGACTTTCTATTTCTGAGTTATGTGAAACCTCTGAAAAGGGAGCATGCAGAAATGAAACTAGGGCACCTGGTGCAATGTATTTTTGTTTCAAGCGTTTTGAGAGAGAAAAAAAAAAACCAACCTGTTGTGAGAGTTTAAAGCTCTGCACTGAAGATATTCCTTGTTTCTCAATAATACATCCAGAAGCAGAAAACTATCAAAGCATTTCTGCCCCATGGTTTCATACTCTGCTTAAAAAAATGATACAGAAAATAGTTATGAAAGAGGATATTTGTGAAGTGGCAGTTTCCCCAACTGCATTAATGTGCAGTACCAGTTAACAAGATGTGTTAAAAGGCTGTTTCACTTGGCATTTGGGGGGGTGGAGGGGACTGTACATACATTTAAAGTGCTATTTCAAATTCTGCTTCACTCTGGGTGAAACAAGGCACCAGTTACAGCTGCATCAATTAAAATGCAGGAGAAATTAAACAGAATCGAGCCATTGAATTTTGAGACCAGCCAGCTTGCCAAAAAGTTTATATCTCTTCCTGTGCAAATGTGRCATGGGATTTTTCATCCTCCCAGCAAGACAAAGTTGCCTTCAGGTGCTAAGMACAAACCCAGCACCTCCAGCTGCCCAGTGCCTCCTGGGGGGGCACGGGGCTGCCTGGAACAGAGGGGATGTACCATGGCACAGAGTCCCTCTTGTCTCTGGGAAGTGCAGAGCAGGGAATTGCTGTGCTCCAAACCAACAGGCAAAGACCCACTGGGTTTTTTCACAGATTTTATTTCAAGACCCAAGAACAGAACAAGGCTCTTCTGCTTGGAAGTATGAGAGCAGGTCACCCGGGACCTGATGGTCCCAAATGTTCAGGGCTCAGGTTTAAGCACGTGAGCTAACCTGGCAGACTGTTTCTTCTGATAGTCTGTGCATTACCTCTTTCTCTCATGGTAACTCAGCTCTTGCACTGATAAGAAACCCACTCCTGGGCTGCTCTTTCTCATTATAATTTAAGAAAGTGTATAACACTTCTGTATTATAGCAATTTAATATCTGATATGGCCTCTGTCACAGTGTTATATCACACCCTTACAGCATGATGGACTCCAGTCTAATACAGCTTTTCCTTCTCTAACTACTGCAATCTTATATCCATTTTGCAATTCAGATGGAACAGACCCTGCTCAGACAGGAAAGCAGAATGTTATCATCTCATAGAATAACTTAAATGTAATTACAGACAAAACATTTATTCTATATTAAAAAAATAAGAGCTGGAAAATAGCTGTGGAAAAGGCCTAACAGTGCAGAGAGCAGGCTGAACCAGACAGTTCCTCTGGTTTAAAGCAGTGCCCAACAAATGCAGGCTTTTTCTTCTATCATGAACAGTTTCTCCCCAGGCCTGACTTTCTCAGGTTTTATTTAGCACAAAATATTGTTGCATAGATGGGTTTGCAATGGGCTTTTGGGTTAACTGCTGAAAAGGAGACCTGGAGACTCTGCTACCAGGCATCATTACTGGGCTTTGCACTCCCCCCAGAGGGGCAGGGGTGTGAGTCACTGTGCTCATGTCTAGGGCTCTGCAGCTGCTCCAGCAGCTGGAAAAGCCAGTGGTGCCACACCATGTCAGTGCAAGGGACTGACAAAGCTCCCAGCTGGATGGGGATCAGCAGCAGGAGGAGCAGAGAGGTGGATCCATTACCCAAGAGAAATCACGCCCCCCATTCTAGGTCAACTAAAATGTTTGTGTTTAAAAAGAAAAGCGTTTTTTTTCCCCATTTCTGTTGCCATCCGTCAGTGTAATATAGAGAAAGTTTAGTATTTCTGCAAAAAGTGGAGGGGAAAAAAATAGATAATACACATTGTTTAAAAATGAAATAGAGATGGCAAGCTGCTTTTCCTGACAGGCCCTCCATGAATTACCTMATTACAGCAGGCTGCAAACTAAGCTGCATTTTCTCAGGACTGTCTTTTACAGGAAGAGCTCTGCTGCTGTTTATCACACACTTGAACTAAAATCTATCAATTTGCACTGAAAAAAAAAGGAGTGCTGAGAATTGAGAAAAGGTTTCAGCTGGTAGAGCTTTTTGTCTAATTAGAAAAAAAAAATCTTTGCTTGTCCTGCTTAGATTTTGGAGCCACGGAATTTGAAACAAAAATAAGTAGAAGTAACACAGAGAGGCTCACCTGCAGAATKCTTACCCACAAAATAATCAAAAGAAGAAACAAAATGGCAGTGAATTACTAACTCTCAGTGACTGCAGATAATAGACAACTCAATATTATTTTATGGGAGATCCCATGTACAAAATCAAATTACCAAAGAGTTTTAATTATTTGGCTCCCAATCCCATACACTTTGGAACTATCCAGACATGCCATATTTTCCATATATTGACCCAGAATGTGTAATCCAACTTCAAAAAGCTGTGTATTAGTAGCTGGGACCATACAGAGCATGATATACAACTATTGTTTTGCTTTCAATTAATGTAGTAGCCACAAGGATGCAGACAGATCTTGCAATTTGGGTTATTCATTACCACTGAAATTGCAAGACATTTGTTTCCATTTGTTTTATTYTGCTGATAAGCACATTGCAGGTTTTTTAACTGCATTTTTTTTTGATTGGCACAGCACTGTGTATCTGTGTCTGTCCTAAAGTGCTTCTGTCATACCTAACTGCTTCTGAAATGAAAGCACAGACAATGGTGACTGCAATAAACAGCAGACATAAAAGGACAGGTAGTTTGTTGTATTGTTCCTTGGATCCTTTTCAGCAAAGTGAGTGCAGAGTATTGATGTTGCATGATGTGAAGTGAATCTACATCTCCTCATGAGAGAGAGGACAGCTACAGARGGAGTAAACAGGTAAGGAGGAAAAAAAAAGGGTAAGTTTGTTGTTCAGCAGCTGAAGCTGTCAAGGTCCTTAGGAAAGGGAAAATCTGAAGGAATTGACATCTGTCAGCTCTGCTCACTTTGGGACTGACTGACAGCAAGAGAAGAGAATTATACCGAGATGGGAAACATTTGGGACTTCTCTGGATCATAAGAGACACATTCTCTGTCCCAACAATTCAGCAGAAATTTCTATACTTCTACTGCCTCTTCCTGAGCTTGTGAAATCCCTGCCTCACRTATTTAACTGCAGCTGTGGGCGCTGTGGGAGCACCCTAGTGTGATCACAGCCACAGAGCCCTCTGTGCTATGTACTGCAAACAGAAAAAAAAAAGAAAAAGGCAGTCCAGCCCAATGAGACTGTTTGCACACAGTCAGAAATTYTTCTTAGTACCATGACATAAACATACTGCTGCATTTTTATCAGTATTTTGTATTTGGTAAAAATATTCTGAAGCTTGAGGGCTCAGCGCCCACAACTATGCTGGCACAGAGATTTTGCATATCTTGTAAAGTCCCTGCCTGTGTTTGGGTGTGCATAAGCAGTGGCTGATTTTTCAAACACTTCATATCTGAGCTGCAGGACCGAGCCAAAAGCAGGGCAATGAATTATGGGCTGCACGAAGGCGTTGGTACTGCCCAGCGGGCCTGCACACAGTGCAACCATTCGAGAAAGAGAGAGGACACTGGCATGGGACTTTGAGTTTATTGTGATTGCACAGAAAGGCTAACCTCTGCTTCTGTGGGTGGATCATTTTCCCTAGCTGCACACTTCTCCTGGAACAGCTCTAACTCCACAGTATCTGCTTCCAACAAACTTCTCTCCAGGCTAAACAGACACTTGCTACTCACAGCAAGCGCAGGGGGAGTGATGCTGAAAAAGGAAGACATGGTGGGGCTGACATCTTGGCTTGTCTTGTGGTCTGAGTAACGTCGGAACGATTCCATCAATACTGTCAGAAACAGGTTCCAGAGCCCTCCAGGTAGGTTGCAAGCCTTGGCACAGGGAACAACTAATTCAGAGTGGTTGCCAATTGACCAGAGGTTCTGGGAAGGTACAAAGCAACACCAAGGACCTTGACTTAGGCCCATGATACAGTTTTCTTCCTCTGCGTTCTCAACATTTCAACCCATGTTTCAGAGGGTATGAAAGAAGTGTGATGGGCTCTGCTGTCAAGTGCTATTGGTTTTACATATGGCACTCAGGAATGAGTGACACCAAAACTGAGTTTGTGTAATGCTGGATGAGCTTGCTCACATCTCAGTTATATCTGAACCACGTATCCACTAAACTGAAGTAAACTGGGCATTTACACAATAATGGCAACTCTGGTTCTTGCAGGACACGTGTACTATAAAGATCATTAGGAAATGCCATTACCAGGAGAAGTGTCCTCTCCTCTCYCATCAAGTCTTTGATGATACTGCTTAACAGAGATTCCTAAAATAATGGAAGAAGGTTGATGCTGTTCTGAGATCTCTGGAACAGTGTTTGAGACATCTCAAACTGTAGTGGCCCTCCAGGCTTGTTATTTATTCTTGAGTCACTGACCTTCAGTGTTCCTTTGTTTCATACAGTTTAAAGAGGAATACATGCCTGTTATTTCTTCCTGGATTGGAAACAATATGGGCCAGRGAGCTGGGTCTTCTAGGAAAACAGATAGAGCATAGCTGCTCCTGGAGTACCATGACACTACTTCTGAGTGATGACTGAAATAGATCTTCTGTGCCAGTCAAAAGATTCACAGTAAAGGTCCAAAAGTTCTTATCCAGTGTACAAACACACTGAGGTAGTGGAGGGGATACCTCCAGGAAAAGAACAAATGTAAAACAGATACTCTGATACTTCTGCCTCAGTGCTCCACAAAAAA